>JAJPUD010003182.1:0-62648 GCA_023553655.1 Myrmecobius fasciatus | reverse complement strand
CATGATTTAAAGTTGGGATATTGGTCAAAAGCAGAGAAAACTGCAACGATTTGTATTTGCCCTGGGGCAGTTTGCTGAGTTGACTTCTGGTCTGAGGCTGGTCGGGCTAGATTCGTACTAGGACCACGTTTTCAGCTGCTCTCGATCCACCCTTTTCCAAAGGCAGATCTGCCGAAGCACCTGCCCGCAAGTAGAGCAAAGTGGCCCAGGTGTCTCCCAGGGGTTTCCTGGGTGCCCCAAATCCGCCCCTCTATTGCAGCCCTGACTTCCGCCCCGGGTGGAGTCTGAAAAGTGACCAGGGGCCGATTTCCCCTGAGGCTAACCTTCTCTGGAGTTCTTTCAAAGTAGATCTTTGATAGAAGTGCATTGTAGTCCAAATGCTTGGCGCGGCCCTCACTCAAAAACCAGTTGGAAGGCTCACTTTGTCTGGGTTTGAGGGAACGTCCCAGGAGTTCACAGAGAAAGCTGTCCCCAGTTCGCCATCTTGGCTCCGCCCCCTCAATCTCTTATTATTTCAAAAGCAAATTCATAAATTAAGTTTTAAGAGCCAGAAATTATCAATCACTAGGAATGATGAAATCATACAAATAGTCAAATTATTTCATTATTTCAATTGTGTAGTTTACATAGTCACTAAGAACCACTTTAATTAAAAGCATTTAGTATTTTTATTTCTTTCACAATCATCACTGCTGAAAGAAATACATTTTGTTTCAATATTAGATGCTTTGAAGGAACTGAGTTAAATGGCTAAATTAGTGTCTAAAAAACATAGACCAATTCTTTCACATCACATTTTGTTTTCTTACATTGAATACTGAAAAAGGAAGGAACAGCAAAATAAAAGCAGACTAAATGTTTGCCAATTGAAACATGGCTTTTCATCATGCAAAATGCATTGCTAAAACACATTCTTCAGTACACAGGATGAAATCAATTAGTGTGGTAGTAAGGTTAGATAAATATAGTCTAGAAAATATTCTATTTTATTTATTTATTTATTTTAATAAAGCTTTTTATTTGCAAAACATATGAGTGACCTTTCAACATTGACCTTTGCAAAAAAAACTTTTTTTCCCAAGCTTTTCCTTTCCCTCCCCCCGCCCCCCACCCCTAGATGACAGGTAATCTAATACATGCTAGATAGGATAAATTATATGACAAATACAATACATGTATACATATCTATACAGTTATCTTACTGCACAAGAAACATCAGATCTAGAAAGAGAAGAAGAAAAAAAAAAAAAAAACAACCTAAGAAGGAAAACAGAATGCATGGAAATATTCACAGAAAGCGTTAAAATGCTGTGTTGTGGTTCACTCTCAGTTCCCACAGGCCTCTCTCTGGATGTATATGACTATCTTCATCGCGGCACAACTGGTTTGAATCACATCATTGTTGAAGAGAACCATGTCCATCAAAATTGATCATCGTATAGTCTTGTTGCTATGTATAATGTTCTCCTGGCTCTGCTCATTTCACTCAGCATCAGTTCATGCAAGTCTCTCCAGGCCTCTCTGAAATCCTCCTGTTGGTCATTTCTTACAGAACAATAATATTCCATAACATTCATATACCATAATTTATTCAGCCATTCTCCAATTGATGGGCATCTTTTCAATTTCCAGTTTCTTGCCACTACAAAAAGGGCTGCCACAAACATTTTTGCACATGTGGGTCCCTTTCCCTCCTTAAAAATCTCTTTGGGATATAGGAAAATATTCTATTTTAAAGAGCTTCACACTATAATAAAAAAAAAAGATCATTTACCATGTGCCACATGTGTTAATATCTTAAGGCTCCCCAAATAATTGAGGAATCTTACATCACATATTTTGGAGCAATTTATTCTTTCCTTATACTCAGAAAAATTCATGAGCGTGACTAAGATACCAATCTGATATCACAAGCCCTAATATTGGTCTGAAAATGCAAACTTATGATCATCAAAGAAAATGAGAAAGTTCAGAAAAGGCGACTCTAAGATAAAGATGCCCCAAGCAACCTTCAAACTCTTCAATAACATAAAAAAGTTTCAATATGAGGGGTTAGTCCACAATGAGAAAATCACAAAGTATGGACTGAAAACAAAAGCAAATTCACATCTCCTTCACTCTCCGCTTTCATCAAGTCTTCTGGGTGGATTTTTTCATTTCTCAATTTTAAACTTTCTCTGTCACTGCTTCGTTATGTGCCAAAATTTATCTCTCTATATAACACTCAGTGATCTCATTTATGCTGTCTGTTCCTCTACTGTCCTTTTGCAAGCAAAATCAAGAAAACTGTGCCTGCAATAATATCCATCTTTTACACTTAAGTTCATTTTTGGTATTCTTACGGTAACAGACTGTACGGTAACCCACTGAATTCAAGGCCAAGGACTTATTAACTTGATACATATTCTAGATGGTCTCTTTCCTTAGTAGGAAGTTCATATAGGATCCAGAAAGAACAGAGAAAGTGGGCAGAGCAGGGAACTAATTCATCTTTTTCACAAATTAAGCATTCTAGATAACCAGGTCCTACTAGATAAATATTAGCACATTTTTGTTTTTACATCACTAGGAAGGAGTCTGTTCTTTGAATGTCAGAATATATATAATCTATGCAATCCTTGCCTTCATAATAACTAAATTAAAGCTAACATTAACAGATTGACTAGGTTTTTTTAAAAATATAATTAAGCTTTATTCTAATAAAGCTATTTTTGTTTCTGGATTAAAAATTGTAATGTGAGAATAAAGCAAGTAAGTGTTTTACTGACAAAAACAACTAATTAATGTCATCTGTAGAGGCAAAGATAGTAAACTCTAGCATCTTCCATATTGCCCAAGCTATATTAGTCTGCTTTCAGCCTTAATCCATTTTCCATGAAAAACAGGGATAAATGAAAAAGCAAAATGTCTGTGTATCATAAGGTTGGGATTCAAAGAAACAGCCGATCTAAACTATCATGTGCAAGAAATTGGGTTAGGCTTCGGAGAAATTGGGTATAAATTTTTTTCTTTTAAATATATGCTTTCAAGGAGTTTGCAATCTACTGGCGGAGGAGAGAATGCAACATATACACATAATAATCAAATAAAAAGATTTATTCAAAGTCATACTAAACAATTAAAAAATACTAAACACAATTAAAAAAAATTTAAAAGAGCCTTGTTAAAATCTGAATGGATTGTAAAGATCTCATGTAATAGACAACACAGGTTCTGTATAGATATTTAAAGAGATAAGAGGAACTGAATTTGAGAAGAAAGGTACATAATGAATATTGTGTATGATGCTAAATTTGAGACGCTTGTGGGATAACTAGGTAAAGGTGTCCAACAGTCTTTTGTAATGTGAAATAAGAATTCAAATCTTCTTATATAAATGTGAGTTATCTGCCCAGAGATAATCATTAAATCCCCAGAAGCTGATGAGGCTATTAAAAGAGAAAACAGAAAAAACACCCAGGACCACAAACTGGACAAAACTCACAATTAGCAGGTGGGAAAAAAGCACTGATTCAGCAAAGAACAATGAGAAGGAATTTTACAGCAAACAGGAAAATCAAGAAAAAAATAATATCACAGAAGTTAAGGAGAAAAAAATGGATCTAAGAAGAAGGTGGCTGATAGTTTCAAAAGCTGAGCAAATTATGAAGTAGACTGCTGAGAAAAGACCATGTGACAATAATTAAGGGATAGTATCATCAGGGAGAATAGTTTTGTTTTAGTGGTATGGAGTGGGAGATATTGAATAGAGTTTAGGACTGAGCAGAAAGGTGAGGAAAGAAGGCAAATAATTGTAGGTAAGCCTTTTTCAAGTCTGAAAGAAATATAGGGCAATGAGCTTGAGGAAATGGCAGGTCAAGTGAAGAATTATCAAAGATGAGGGGAAATGGGTCATGTTTTTAGGTGGAAAGGAAGAAGCTAGTGTATAAGGAAAGTATTAAGATGAGAAAAAGATAATAATCAGGATGACAGATTTACTAAAGAGTCAAAGACCACCTGGAAAGAAACTAGAAATAGATAAGAGTTCAAGGTAAAGGATCACTACATTATCAATATGATATATTAATGATAGGGATTTCAATTATCCTGGTCTGCTAGAGAAATGTAGAGAATCTAATAATTACTTGCCTTAATGATAATTTTCCTCTTTAACAAAGAAAAACAATAAAAAGGGGCACTTCTATTATAGATTTGATTCTCAAGAAGGAAGAACAAGTACAGGGGATAGAATTATATGAATTTTAGGGGAAGGAAGAAATTTGATCTTAGAAATTGTGATTAAAAGAAAGAAGAAAATGTAGTTATAATGTGACCCACACCATCGATATGTGGAGAATAGATTGCAAAGGATTTAGAAAGAACACACCAGATCCAAATTTCTATAAGAAAAAAAAGGGATTGATGGGAAACTCATGAATAATAATCTGAATTTTTGGTGGTTGTTATTTATTTCCACTTGGGATAAAAAAAAGTATAACTGACTAAAGACACTAATTTGGATGCACAAGAAACTCAGCAAACAAATAGTCAAAAATGTGAATTGAATATGTTATAGGTTAGTGGCATTCTACAAAATCATTCCTAACTTGGAACAAGAGCAACTCAGTCAACTCTTTGGCTATCAGGCTTCAACACAACTTCAAGGGCCACTATAAGGTCCCCTTAGAACCATCATACAACTCTACCCAAAATCTCTCCGAGTTCTTGAGCCAGAAACATGTTTAGCTCATCAGGGCGATTCTCTCTGGGCTTTATATTCACAAGTATAGACAAGTCTTGACTGAAAAAGATGTTGCAAAATCTAATTAGATTGGAGAAAACAGAACTCATAGCAAAGCAGCTCAGGTTGATTTTCTACACAAATCAGACAAGTGTAGCCAACTCTTCAAATCACCAGTATCTTGCAGGGATCAATCAATTGGTAACAAATCAGCTTGTAGCCCAGAGTTCTCAGCAAAGTAGCTATAAAGCTCCCATTTTTCCATCTCTGATTTTCCTTCTCAAAATAGAAGTAGCTGCAAAAAGCAATATGTACTTCTGAGAAGTAACAGCAATACTTAACTCTAATTGACACTGAAGGTCAAGAGCTGACAATAAAGCTCTGACCTAAGATCAAGATTTTCCCCTAAACAATTAGGAATCTCACAGATAAAACCCTCGGTCAAAAGCACACTTTCACAAAGCTCTGACAGAGCTGACCTTTCAAATCTACTCTTCTCCCACTCTTACCCTAGCCCAGTCCCAATCCTCACTTACCAATCCATCATTCTTCACCCACATACTGATTTATGTAAATTTTTAAACACTCATTTTAAAATTGTGTTCCAAATTCTCTCCCTTCTTCAAGAAGGGAAACAATGGGATACCCATTATATATGTGAAATCACACAAAACATTTCCAAATTAACCTTACATATTACCTTCAACAGCTTAAATCAGTTTTAGAGCTTAGAGATTTATTTTTTACTTATGAGATGAAAAGCTCTCTAAATATTACTTATGAATTAAGCAGTCCTTATTTAAACATTTCCTAGTGTCTACATAATTATATAATTTTTATTTTGTCAATTGGATTTTCTTAAGTCTTAAAAACAGCTCCATGTAAACGGCTAGGAAGCCATAACGCCTTGCATTCCAAACCATTTATCCATCTTCAATGAGGTCCATTCAAATAATCTGAGACTCTCTTTACCACTCACATTTTATATGTTTTAATAAATAAAAGTTATTTCTCTGCCCCTTTATATCATATTATTCACATAAAAAGACACCATTCTACTACCTTTCCGAAGTAATTTGAGTCTTTATAATGTTAGTACAATTTTCACCTTTTTTTGCTACTAGTAGCATATCTGAAAACAGTTTATACACAGATTTTACCAGTTTTTGTTAAGTCAAATTTATATTCCTACTTCTTCAGACAACAAACTATTCACCTCTGAAAGAGGCAATACTTTACATCCTTTGTTATCTGACATAATTATTTTTCTTTATGTGAAATTACTTTTCTGCCCCTTTTGGTACCAAGCAGCTCCCTATAAAAAAAAAGCATTTCCTTAAATGGCCAACACTCTTCAAATATGAAAGTAGATCATGTTCCTATAAAAACAGTAGCATGAACCCTCAGCACAAGGTGAAGTTGGAGGATAAAGTTACAGAGAACAAAATAGAATCTTTAAAAATTTTATTGGAAAAAAGAGAAGCAAAGAAGGGAAAGGACAACTGTTTGTTACAAACGAAATTACCATGATCCCCATATGGGCAAAGCTGAGACAATCAATCCCCCTTCCTCTCCAATGTGCTCAAAGTTGCTTTTGCATTCCTGGTGCCATTACAAAGCCCAGAACTGCTTCTTGCCCGGCCTTCCTTCCCTCTGACAAGGAAAATGCCAGTGTGTTTTGTCAGTGAAAAGAAGGGACATTTTCTGTCTCACTTCTTGGATTCTCTTATGACAAATACCAAACTCTATGCTTTGGGACTCTGTTGTAGATGTATAGTGTTCCAACAAGATAACTGTATAAATATGTACACACATATTCGATCTGTCAAATATTTTAACATAATTAACATGTATTAGATTTCCTGCCATCTAGGGGAGAGGGTAGGGGGAAGGAGGAAAAAATTGTAACAGAAAGCTTTGAAAGGGCCGATGTTGAAAAATTACCCAAACATTTGTTTTGTGAATAAAAAGATTTAATAAAAAAAAGATGTATGGTACTCATCATTGCTTCCCCAAGCATGGGTGAGTGTGCACCTAGGTTCCACCCAGTCTCTTTTACTTTGTGTCTCCTTTCCTGAGTGGGTGATCAAAAAACACTTAGGGAAAAGGAAAATTTCTACATGTGAGATAATGGTAACAAAAAAGATGATTGGATAGGTTGTTTCAGAAGCTGACATAGGAGTTGTTCAGATACTGAAGAGCTCAGGTGAACTTTAAGTACCTGGTTAGCAGTCCTGCAAACTTGTTTGGATGACATTTAAGTAACAATTTTTAAAGTTAAACTACCGAATCCTTGAGCAAGTCTTTTGTGTTTAAACCGAAAGCAGATTTCCTACTCCAAATATGATTCACTTACTGAGCTAATCCAAGACTGAACCTGACCCAAACTTCAGATCTGGGTACAAAAAAGGAGTTTTCAAGACATCCAACCTCAAATAGTGACCCAAAAGTGGCTGAATGCTAAAGCTCATTGTATAAAATCAGAGACAGAGCTAAACAGGATCTAGTTCAACCCTTTCATTTTATAGACGATGATATTGGGGCCCAAAGACAAAAAGTAATTGTTCCAAGTTTACACAAATAAAAGGACAGTAGAAAACTGGTTCCTTGAACAGTGGCTGGTCTTGTTATATCTCTGTATCTCTAGTGCCTTGAAGAAAGTCTGACAGCTAATAATTGCTCACTGAATTTGGATTGCTTAATGAATAAGGAAAAAAAAAACATAGGGTTGCCTTCATTGAGTCCACGCCACTGAGTTTATGTGATCTATATCCACAGGTTTAGAAAGAAAACATAAAACATGATTATTGAGTCACTGTCAGTAATAATTCAGAAATCATAGCAAACAGGAGAGATTTTACAGGATTGCAGAAGGCCTAGATTGTATCTCAGTTTTCAAAATAGGAAAGAGAATGAAGTCTGCAAAGTCAAAGCCACTCCTATCAAAATTTTAAATCATAAAAGGTTTGATTAGTCAACTTCTAGAAAAAGAAGTGATGGTTAGAGAGACGTATTACTGCATTATCAAGTGGAGGTCATCCTACTTCAGCCTTATTTTTTTTAAAAAAACTGGGTTAATTAACTAGTAGAATATATGAATATACATATATGTATAGTTATTAGTGTAATCATGAGAGTCAACTTAGGTTTTTGTTCAACTCCACTTAATTTAATGAAAAGATGCTATAAACTGAAACATTAACAAAATGAGAACACATATAACTCACTCTGTGTAAACAAAGCTTGGATGCTTCGAGTGAATCAATCATCAATCAGTCAAAGTATTAGATCAAGTGTGAAAAATCTTTGATCAACTTAGATGTCTTTGAAACTCATTGGAAGTAATATTGTAAAGAAGATACTGAATTGATTGAGGGATTTAGCCAGTCTAGAAGGGCTCCTAGAAAATCACTGAACTAGCTGGATTAAGAGATTTGAGCAACTGAGGCAGTATCTACATTGGAAGGTTAAGGATAGATAAGACATAATTTGAAAAGCAAGACCTAAGGCTGCCTATAAGAAACACAGGAGAAAATCTACAGCATACTTTAAAGGGATCCCATTGAAGCTACCAGCAAAAAATTCCAGGAACTGTGAGTCAATTACCTCTTTGTCATATGGGGGGGTGGGCAAGCTTGAACCCAATTTTTCCTGCACTCTGTATGTACTTGTGGAAGAATATCAAAAGACTTTTGGAGGAATATTTAATAGCAACTTCCTAGATTATATTACCTAACTTAAATACCTCTTTCCAAAAACCTATTAGGTTTGTCTATCTAATTGATAATCACAAAAGCTGGGGGAGGCAGAGAATCAAGCCAGCAGACTCATGAGCTCATGGTCCCAGAAAAGTCTTAAAAGTTCCCCTAGAATGCCAAAGAGAGATATGGCAGCTGCCAAAGTGAGTAGATGCAATTAAGAGAATAAGTCCAAAACATTATGTTGCAGCAAAATATTTAGTAACCTCCTAAAATATGTTTATGTAAAAGATGGAAAGATAAAACCTAGAGAATTATTGGGTTCATTCAGACTTGAATTAATGGATATGAGCTACAGTAAAGTCTAAAATCTGTGCTCGGTTCAGGTTGATTTAGCATTCCTATGAAAGACTTGGGAAAAAAAGACATTAATGACATTTTCTAATCAAATTTACAGATTTTTCTGGAAAAAAGAGTTAAATTTTAAGATGAATCAGGAAGCTCTTGATAGTTAAATACATTGAGTAAAATATAAAATAATAAAATTCAGTAAAATATATTTAAGGTAAGGTTTTATACTTGAATTAAAAAAAGTTATTTTGTCAAAGACAATAGGAGTAAAGCATACAAGTGACCAATTCCCCTTAAAACAATAATGAAGTATTAGTGAACTGCAGTTTCAGAATAAGTCAGCACTGTTATGGCATTGTGTTATAAATAACAAATTAGCTAAAGCAATCTTAGATTGAATTAAGAAGCTATCATTTTTACAGTGGAAGAGTGCCACTGTACCATGACCATAAACCAGAAGAGAGTCTTTCAGAGGTAATTCTCCAGGCGCAAAACAGGGCCACAGTACTGTTACTGACTCCACAACAAATAGTAGATAAGACAGACTCCTACTTCCCAATCTACTTACTACCTCACTGCCCAGGGATCAAAATATAGCAGCACTTTTATAGTGGCAAAGAGCTAGAAACAAGTGGTGATGCTCATCAATTGAGGAAAGACTGGACAGATTATGGTATGTTTATAATATTCAATTTAATAAACATTTATTAAGCTCCTACTATATTCCAGACATTATTCTAAGCACTAGGGATACAAATAAGAAAAAGAAAAGCAAAAGAATATTACTGTGCTATAAGAAATTATGAAAAAGATGGTGTTTATGAAATCTGGCAGATTCATATGAAAGATGAGGAGTGAAAATGAGTAGAAACAGGCGAAAAATTTATATTATAATATCAACAATGTAAAAATCAACAATTTTTAAGAAATCTGATTAATGCAACAATCAACTATTATTTCAAAATATAGGTAACAAATAATGCTATCTACCTTTTGGGAGATAAGTGACAGAATATGACAATTTTGGAAATGATCAATATAGAAATTTATTTCTGCTTTATTATTATATTCTACCTACAAGGTTTTCTTTTGTTTTGTTCCCCCTCCCAGGAGCATGTGTGGAAGATTAAGGAGAAAATAAATGTTTGAACAATAAAAATAGAATGTATTTAAAAACATAAAAAATAGGAATAGAATAGTTTTTTTTTTTTTTTTCCCCCGACAGCTCTATCCTTCACAAGGTAGAGTAAGCAACCAAGGACAAATGACAGGATAGACCAGAGCTTTTAAACACCCTTCATGTCTGACTCTTTAACCTTACAATATTAAATAATTTCAGAAAAAATAAGTACATTCTTCTACCTTAGACTAAGAATCCTAAACGTCATAAGAGATAAAGAAGAGAGTGGTAGACATATTTTAATTCCTCTTTTAGGCTTTCAGAGAACTAATTTCAGAGTCCAGAAAAAAGGGTAAATGCTAAGACCTAAGGCTCTCAAGAATTTGGTTAGATGTCAGGGTCTGAGATTTTGGGGCCCCAGTAAAAGAAGTTTGTCCTTGAATTGTGGATCAAAGGGTGTGGTCTGTGATTCCCTTGAGAAACATGAGACCCCAAAACTGGTTGGAGATTGCTGGTAATGGTTTCATTATAATAATGGCTGTTTAAAGTGATCTTAGAAAAATGGCTTGCTTTGAGGAAGTACTCTGTTATTGAAAGAAGAATTAAACCCTCTGAAACTGAATATCTCCTTTCAATACAAACTTAACTGCTGATGATTGGGTGTGGGCATATGGACAAATGGCGTGATTACAGAGTGGGGAAGGAAGGTAGGCAAGGAGGAGGGGTCAGGTGATGAGATGAGGCTAGGGGAAGAGGGAAGATATAAGCAAGGCTGGTGGTAAGGAAAAGATGGCACAGCAATGGAGACAATGGAGGAGATGAAGCCTGAATAAAGAACTGCCATAAGCTCTTAACAAAGAAGTGAGACTCTTAACATAGAGATAAGACCCCCTGCCCTTAGGTACAATACCTAACAGACAAGGAATGCTTTCAGTCATCATCATAAAATACTGAGGACACAAATGCAAATGATCCAGTAGGAAAGAAAAGGGAAGAATATATAAAAAGACTATTGTGGATATACAGGAACTTATTAAAAAATCCAAAAATTCAAAGACATTTTTAGATGGTAAAGTGAGAATGGAGGATAAATTTAAAAGTGGTATGATTCTGTTAGATAAGGATCAAGAATGATAAAGCTAGAAACTAAGGCCTGTGATTAATACTAAGAAAAACAAAAAAGAATTTATAAATTTTTGTTTTGTTTTGGATGTTTTTTAGATTTAATGAGAGTAAACGTAAAGGATAAAAGAGGAAGAAGTCCATTTTTTCTTATAATAGCTTTTTTATTTTTCCAAATACATACAAAGACAGTTTTCAACATTCACCTTTGAAAAAACTCGTGTTCCAAATTCTTCTGAGGTGCAATCTTTAGGAACAAATATGGTAGATGATAACTAATCGTGCAAAGAAGATAGATTCCCTCAATTCTGGTGAATGGAAAGGTTTCAAAAGCTTTATTAAGTGAGACAATAACAAGAGAACAATTTCTTTTGTTGTTTTTCAGTGGTTTTCTGTAGTATCTGTTAAAATAAAAACTTCTGAAACAGAAGAAAATCCAGGTCCAAAAGGGGGACCCGGAACAAGCCAGAGGCAAATCATAATTTTCAAAGATTATAATTGCATTTATTGCCAGAGAAGAAGCTTGCAAACTAGAACAGTGAGACAATATTGTAGGGAAGTTTGAAAGTGTGAGATATTTATACTTTTTGCTAAGTCAGGATTAAAGGAGAAATACAATAAACTGGAAAAACAGGCAGGAAATGTGTGGGGGGGGGTCCTAGGAGAAGAAGAGTAAATATTATAGTCAGAAAGCACGGTATTTGCTATTCTTCAGATAAATTGTAAACCAAGATGTCTGATTCTCCTTAGATAAATGAGAAACCAAGATATTTGTTTTTCTCTTTCAGTGGTCCACGCTGATTTCAGCAGTTGTAGGCTTTTCTGAGTTCAGCTAAAGTTTAATTCACAAAGGATCACTGGGTATTAGAAGTCCTCCTGACTGGGTAGTTATTGCACTGCTCCATTGTCTGGTTCCTTTGTGAAAAATGGAAGCTTTTGCATACTTAATCAATTAGCACAATCATTACAGAGTCCATGTTCATTCACATATCTGACTCTTCATGACCCCATTTTGGGTTTCCTGGCAAAGACAGGAGGGGATTGTTATTTCCTTTTCCAATATATCCCCATTTTCAGAAAAAGAACTGACACAAATAGTGTTAAGTGACTTGCCCAGGTTCACAGTTATGAAATATCTGAGGCCAGATTTGAATTCAAGAAGATGAACCTTCCTGACTCAAGGTCCAGGACTCTATCCACTCTGCCACCTGGCTACCCAAGATGACCATTAGCTGCTCCTGAAGAACTGACACTAACAGAGACAGGTAAACTACCTTCCAGTATACTGTAAAAATGTGGATATAATTATTGAGATTGATGGTAATCTTTGAAAAATATTTTAAAATTTTAAAGCAGGTAAGTGTGTAGATTCTTTAAGCTTTTTGCTATCAAGTTGAACTTTGATTCTTACCAAAATTCTACAATTCATCATATTTCTAAGATAGTATGTAATACAAACACTTAAAAAGAGCTAAGTTTAATTGGTCTATGAGCACATATAAAGAAGAACAATATTTGCTAAGAGCCATAATGACATCAGAAGAACAGGATATACCAAAATCTGTAAATATAAATATACCAAAATCTGTAAATATAAAATTTATATTTAAAAATCAGCTCTACATGAATTGTCTCACATTTATAAGAATTCAAGCCATTCTCCAATTGATAAATGGTCAAAGGATATGAACAGACAATTTTCAGATGATGAAATTAAAACTATTTATAATCATATGAAAAGGTGCTCCAAATCACTATTGATCAGAGAAATGCAAATTAAGACAACTCTGAGGTACCACTACACACCTGTCAGATTGGCTAAAATGACAGGAAAAGATAACCATGAATGTTGGAGGGGATGTGGGAAGGCTGGGACACTGATGCATTGTTGGTGGAGCTGTGAACGGATCCAACCATTCTGGAGAACAATTTGGAGCTATGCTCAAAAAGTTATCAAACTGTGCATACCCTTTGACCCAGCAGTGTTTCTATTGGGCTTATATCCCAAAGAAATCATAAGGGAAGGAAAGGGCCCCACATGTGCAAGAATGTTTGTGGCAGCTCTTTTTGTAGTGGCTAGAAACTGGAAACTGAGTGGATGCCTATCAATTGGAGAGTGGCTGAGTAAATTATGGTATATGAATGTTATGGAATATTATTGCTCTGTAAGAAACGATCAGCAGGACGATTTCAGAGAGGCCAGGAGAGACTTGCATGAACTGATGCTGAGTGAGATGAGCAGAACCAGGAGATCCTTGTACATGGCAACAACAGTACTATATGAGGATCAGTTCTAAGGGACATGACTCTCTTCAGCAATGAAATGCTTCAAACCAATTCCAATTGTTCAGTGAAGAAGGCCATATACACCCAGAGAGAGGGATGTGAAATGTGGACCACAACATAACATTTTCATGTTCTCTATTGATGTTTGCTTGCATTGTATTTCCTTTATCGGATTATTCTTTCTTATACATACGATTTCTCCTGAACAAAAAAATGATGTGTGGCAATAACTATACATATACTTGATTTAAGTATTCTAACATAATTATCATGTAGTGGATATCCTGCTATCTAGGGGAGGGGTGGGGAGTAGGGGGGAAAATTTGTAACAGAAAGCTTTGTAAGGGTTAATGTTTAGGAATTGCCCATACATATGTTTTGCAAATAAAAAGTATTAATAAAAAAAAATCAGCTCTACATGATTATTGTGGAAATATGTATAGAAGAACTACACATTTAATATATATTGGATTACTTGCCATCTAGGGGAAGGGTTGGGGAGAAGAGAGGAAAAAAATTGGAACACAAGGTTTTGCAAGGGTAAACATTGAAAACTATGCATATGTTTTGAAAATAAAAAAGCTTTAAAAATAAAAAAAAATAAAATATCAAAAAAACCTATCCTGTTCAGACAACCATATAAAAGATCTGATACTATTCCTAAAAAACAGCTCTACAAATCTAAGAGTAGGTATAGCTAGACAATATTTTATAAATAAAAATATCTGATGATTTTTAAATGGCTGGCAAAGTCAACAGTATTAATAGTATACATTAGTCTTGTAACAGATTTCTTCGCTTCCCTTCAGTTCTTGAGATATTGACAGCAGTTAAACAATCATATCCATGGATTTTTTCAACTTTGGCAAATAACTGATCAGAGATAGGAGATGAAAATTCTTAATATAATCTCAATATCTCTTCATTATCTTGGGCTTTAGTTATCATTTTTGCTTTAATTATTTTGTTCCAATAGAACTCCTTAAAAAGAAAAAAAAACAAAGACAAGCATTATGAGTATATTTAATAAAAAAGTATTTTTTAAGTATCCTGTCTCGGGATTGCAAATGCAGGTACTGAGTGTAACAAAATTATAAAGATCAAGCAGGACTAAAATTAAGATATATGAAAAGACACTCCTACCCCACTTCTTCATAAAAGTATAAGATCCATACATATTACACTTTGACATATTTTCAAATCTTTTCAATGTGTATAGATCAGTTGTGCTGATTTTTTTTTCCTTTTAAAATACTATTTGTTACATGGATTGGCTTTTAGAGAAAGAGAGGGGGAAGAATATGTGGGATAACTATGATGATTTAAGATGTAGAAATAATCACTAAAATTTATTTTTAAAAATCTGTAAGTACCTTTGGTATCAAGCCAGTAAAATTTGTACAAACTGGTATCAACTCAAGGACCATCAGCTGAGAAATGCTGTGATAAACAACTTTTTCCAAAATTTCTATTGGTTAATTTTTAAAAGTTGCAAATGGATTATTTATTAACTGAAATTTGTCCACACCAAGAATTATTTGCTGAGCAGTACAGTAACTAATTTGTAGGAGAAATACCAAAACCATCTAGGAAAAGGGGAGCCTTGAAGGGCTCTGGAACTCCAAAACTACCACACATACTACATATTGATTCATAGTGACATCTTCTTTTCAAATGCCAACCTCAAGAAACCTATTCTAGAGAGGTATTACAAACTTGGAGAGAGTGTGGAAAAAACAAAAGAGCACAAATTACAATTATCTTTTTTAAATTTCTCTCTAAGTGTATTTGTAAAAATAGGAATCTTTCAGGGTGAAAAACCATGTTACTTTTCTAACAAATAGGGATTTCATTAATGATCATTCCCAAAATTCAGCTTGCTTTTTCAATTCAACATTTGTTAAGAAAGAAACTATCATGTATTAAGAACTTCTGTAAGCAGTGATTAAGCTTTCTTTCCATAAAAGTTTCCTCTGTGAAACAAGGTATTATCAGTGTAACTTGCAAGATTCTGAATGGAAGCATCACAGAAATTGTCTTCAGTATACTTAAAACATTAATTCTTGTCACAGATAAAGATTAGGATAGTAGAACATCAGAAGTATTTTTTAAAAATTTTAAAAATCAGTTAAGGAGGATACATGTTTTTCTTTGGGCTTACTTCTAAAAGAAGTACTTATTATGACTAATTTGATCAAAGTCCTTTTCTCTCTAATATACCAGTTAAACTAAGGGGTGGGGGAAGCATGTAAATAACCAGAATGAGAAATAAAGACCTGTCTAGCTAGTAGAATTTACATTAGTTTTTTCCTCTAGTAACAGTTTTATTGAACTGGCTGAGAGTTGATGAATTCACAACTTACTTCCTTATTCTAATATTTACTTAAAAGGTTTAATGGGTGGAACCAAACACAAATCATGCAGGCCCCTTTCTTCTATCAACAGTAGTACTACAATTTTACTTTTTTGTCCAGCTTCCCATATAGCAATTTATGAAATGTTCTAAAGCAATCTTGATAAAAGATACTTATTGTATTGATAATTTGAATGGTGAATTATTGTGATTGGCTGAAAGTTCTTTTGCATGACCAATTTCTTATTTAGTGTTTTATGAGACTGATATACTCTAATCTAGAAACATGAGTGTTTTATTCCATTATTTAAGGAAGGAAGCATTCAAACATGATCCAGTATATTCCTATCTCACTGTATATAACTTGGAAGGATTTAGAAGAATGGTTTATGTTAACTTTTGGAATGATGTGCCACTTCCTTCTCCAACTCATTTTACAGATGAGGAAACTGAAGTAAATAGGGTAAAGTATCTTGCTCAGGGTCACACAGCTAGTAAGTATATGAGCTTGAAATCGAAATCAAATCTTCCTGACTCAAAGCTTGGAACTCTATTCATTATGTTATGCAACCGCCCAATTGCCTTGATGAAAGGGATTATTTCATATTTGGTATCCCTTATCCAATCTGTTAAATCCTATGGATTTTATTTTTGTAACATTTCTCCCATATATCTCCTTCTCTCCTTTAACAGGACCACCAACCCAATAGAAACCCTCATCACCTCAGGCTTGGACTATTTCAATAGTCTGCTGGTTGTTCTGCCTGCTAGAAGTCCTTCCCATCCTAGTCCATCCTTAATTCAACTGGCAAAAATGATTTTCCTATTATGTGAAGCTGACTGTTACCTCCTCTACTCATTAATCTCTAGCAGCTCCCTTTTGATTCCAGAATCAAATATAAAATTCTCTTGATGGTATTCAAAGGGCTTCAACTGTACCTTCCTCACATGTTTTTACATGTGATTTTATACCATAGTCTTTACTCTATTTTCAAGATCCAATGATAGTAGCCTTCTTGCATTTTTTTTTACAAAAATCATTCCAATCACTCTGAATTTTCACCATTCATGGAACCCCCTTCTTCCTCATCTCCACATCCAGGGCTCACTCGGTGTTTTGTTGTTGTTTTCATGTCCCAGATAAAATCTCCCCTCATATTTAAAAAAAAAATTCTGGATACCTCTTAACTCTAATGCTTTTCTTCTGGTGATTATTGTGTGTGTGTGTGTGTGTGTGTGTGTGTGTGTGTGTGTGTGTGTACTATCTTTTATCTTTTCTTGCATCCCCAGAATTGACAACATCTGGCACATAGTATCTAATAAATTCTTATTGATTAATTGATTTTTGTATTACCATCATTTAGCACTGTGCTTGGCACACAATAGGCACTAAAAAATCTATTACATTGATTTTCAAAGAAAGGAAAGAAAGAAAGAAAGGAAAGAAAGAAAAGAAAAGGAAGGGAAGAAAAGAAATAAAGAAAGGAAAGAAAGAAAGGAAAGAAAGAAAGGAAAGAAAAAGAAAGGAAAGAAAAAGAAAGGAAAGAAGGAAAGAAAGATATTTGCAAGCTATACTGAAAAACTATGTAACTTCCTCATCAACTCAGAATGAGAAATAAAGACCTGTGCAGCAAGTGGAATTTACCACCCCCATTTTCTTCTCTAGTAACCTCTTTATTGAACCCCGACTTTCTTAAACCAATTAGGTATTATAAAATGAAGATAATTTTTGTTTTATTATCTTTGACTTAAAATGTTTAGCTAGCCCAAAGTGATTTCAAATATTTTTGCTAAAATGGGCTCTTCCCACATGTAGTGTCTTAATTATAAGGGTCTTGTTTTATGTGAAAAGATCAAAAATGCATAACAAATAACGTTTTTTTTTTGGGGGGGGGGAATCAGCTAACCACAACATTGCTAGCCTTTATGTAGCCCTTTAAAGATTTACAAAGTATATAGATGTGTTTGTGTATATAATAATCCATTCAATAATCCCTAGGTATAGGTGATAGAAAAACAAAGAGATACATATGTACATACCTATAGAGAAGAGACAAAGAGGCACAGAAAGATCAGCCACAATCCTTGTACAGAACTTTTGTTATTGTCAAAACCAGCCTAATTTTACCCTAAATCACTGCATTATACAGATTATAGAAACTCAAAAAGGACCAAAAGACAAGGTTATATCAAAGCATGCACGGAATAGTAATTAAGACAAGTTGACCAGGAATACACATCGTTAATGAGTGCTTCTGGCAGGAAGAAAAACTTCTCAGAGTCAAATTAGTGGAACAGTTAATTCTTTTCTGGGCTTGACTTCCTGGGTCTGCAATCCACTTTACAATCTTTTGTGATTTCCCTCTGAGGTTCCTCCTATAAAATGGCATATAAGATAACCTGTTTATTCCTTCTATTCACCTCTGGGTTCCTATTTATGCAGCAGCTCTGGAAATTCCTCTAAGAGCTAACATCTCTATTCTTTCCTTTTCACTGCTAACCCCACCTAATCTTGTAGGAGTTCTTAATTAACACCAGTACCTAACCAGTTTTGAGTCAAAGCTGCATCACTTTAGATAACAGAAACAGATTGACACAGACCTCAGAACTCAACCATTTCATTCCCCAAAATACTGCCCCTGGGGCGCCCCATTATATGCAACCAGCCCAAGAACACGCAGGCAGACATAAGAGCCTCTCAGCTCCCATCTCTCAACATCTGCCTGTCTAGCAATCCAGAAACAGTAAATCTGGTTAAATAGCAAAAGACCCAAGTCTTTTCATTGGATAGACTAAAAAGGAAGTAACCATTATTGACCAATGGTCAGCAATGCTGTCTGCTTCCTGTAGTTCATGTCACTTCCTGAAGCTTGGACCTTGGATCTGACCCTTCTTGCCCTAGGCCTAGTGATCATGTGACTTCCTGCAATTAGGGCCTAAGGCATGAACACCTCCATCTCATAGACTTTTTGAGAGATTTTCACCTGGTCCCATTTCACAGGAAAATCATAAAGAAAGGAAAAGGACCCACACATATAAAAATGTTTGTAGCAGCTCTTTTTATGGTGGCAAAGAATGGAAAATGAGTAGATGCCCATCAGTTGGAGAATGGCTGAACAAGCTGTGGTATATGAAATTAATGGAATATTTTTGTTCTACAAAAAATTATGAACAAACTGACTTTAGAAAGGCCTGGAAATATTTTATAGGAAAAGATGCTGAGCAAAACAAACAGAACCAATAATACATTGTATACAATAACAAAATGTGTGATGATCATCTATGAAAGACATGATTCTTCTTAGTAGTTCAGTGACCCAAAGCAATCCCAATAGATTTTGGACAGAAAAATGCTATTTGCATCCAGAAAAACAAACAACAACAACAACAACGACAACAACAAAACCTATGAAGATTAAATCAACAAATGCTATGTTCACTTATTTTTCTGTTTTTTTTCCTCCCCCATGGTTTTGTTCTGATTTTTCTCTTCCAACAAATAATAACAATAATAAAGAATAAAGAGAACTGTCTTTGTATGTATTTGAGGGAGAAATTATAAAAAAAAAGACACAAGTCAAGTAAATAAGAGTTAAGTACTTACCCTGTATCAGGCATTATTCTAAATGCTGGAAGTACAAAAAAAGCACTCTCCTCACCCCCCCCAAAAAATTAACTGACCTCAAAGAGCCTATATTCTAATAGTAAAAGAAGATACAAAACAATCAATTATACACAATAGCAAACTGGGATAATCTGAGAGAGATTTGTGTAAACTTTCTTCTATATAATTTTTCATATATTGAATAAAATTCATCCATTTCTTCACTATATCTTCTCACTTTTATATTAAAAATCAACAGATTTTTTTTCAATTCAAGTTTCTATAAACCTCATTCTTATAGTCACCCTTTTCTGAACATGTTCTAGTTTCACAACAGTCTTCCAAAAATGCAGCAGCTGGAACTGAATAGAGATATGATATTTACAGAACATTTTAAGATTTACAAGGTACTTTATATACATTATTTCATTTGATCCTCACAATAAACTCTGAGAAAGGCACTGTAGTTATCTTCATTTCACAGTGGAAAAAAAGATTCAAGATCTTGTCAAGTGATCTACTAATAGCCAAATAGTTGCTAAATGACAGAGACAGAAACTAAGATTGGTTTTTTTAACTTTGAGTTCAGCAGTCTTTTCTCTAAACCATGAATTCTCTGTGAAGACAATATACAAAATGTTGTTGGATTAAAACAGAGTCTACCAGGTTTAGGGTCTCTTGATTCTGGACCTCATGCGCCTATAAAAAGAGCCTAAGATCATATTCATTTTTTACTCCCATGAAACACTTTTTATTTATAGTAATTATCCATAACCCATAAGTTTAACTCTTTTTTTCACAATGTATCTACCCTCACAAGTAACAAGTAATTTTTCATAACAAAGTAAGGCTTTACATTTTTCCCTATTAAATTTAATCTTTCTAGATTTGAACCATCACTTTATTCTGTCAAGATAATTTAAATCTTAAAATCTTTCATCCAATGAAGTAACTATGCACCCAACATTTTTGTCATTTGAAAATTTGATATAAAATATGTGACATATATCACTTCTTCAAAGTCCTTGATAAAAATGCTGAAGAAACAAGGACAAAAGGCAAAGTAAGCCATTTTTTCCCCCAGTTCTTACCTAGTCTTTAATTATTGAGTATTGTTTTAGATAAAGTGAGACCAGAGAAAGACCTTAGCTTAAAAAGGTCAAGGCCTTCCACTGCATCCTAGGCCATCAGCACTTCTCTAATCTTTGCCATACCACTGGATTTCAATCACTCTGGAGAAGAGAGTAAGCTTGGCATCTTTAAGTAATTCTGTCTCACTCAAATCCAACTGACTTGCAAGCCAATACACATTCTCCTAATGTTATTGATCCATTTCAAGAACAAAGGATGGATAACCAACACTAGAAATTTTTTTTTCATAATGAGTCATATCTTCCTTTCTTATCTATAAAGGGTGCATGAGGATTTCCTCAAATGCCTAGTTGAAATACTCTTACACTATGTCTGTAGCATCCACTTGGATTATAGTTCAGTAACACCATCCATAAATGGACATGTTTCCCAAGTTCTGGAAGGGCATTTTCTTGATGAAGCCATACATATTCTTATCAAAATACCTTTGAATAATATGTTCTATCATTTTGCAAAGAAATTAGCCTAGAGATTAAATATTTCACACTTTCTTTTTTTTTTCCAAAAAAAGAGGTATTTACCACTCCAGGTTATATAACAAAAGCCTAAGCCTGACTGAATACTTCTATAATATCCTCAAAAATAATTATCTAGCCTTCAATGGCAAACCTGAGAGAGAACCTATAACTATCCAAAGTAATTCATCCCACTTTTCAATACCTGTAATTGATAGGAAGTTTCTCCTTTAATCAAGCTTAAATCTGTATCTCTACAACTTTTATTCATTGCTCCCACCACAGTCCTTTGGGTCCAAAAAGAAAACTTATCTCTCTCTTTTACAAGGGAGCTTAAAATTCTTGAACTATCAAACTATCATTTCCCTTGCTTCCAATCTATTCGTTTCTGTGTATGGTAGCTTCATTTCCTTCACTTTATCCTCATATGCCCTCAAAGCCCTTTCCTATGTGTCCTTCTCTTTAGAATCATCTTATAAATATTTTAATAATGAGGAAGCTAGAATTGAACTAAATACTCTACAAGTGGTCAGATAAGAGTGATATGGTTAACCCTTTCATTCTTGACACTAAGACTTTCGCAATGCTGTCAAAGCTTTAAAGTTTTTTTTTTTTTAGCTATCTATAATATTACTTTGTTTTTTCCAGATAAACTATTTTCTAGCTGTTCCAATTTTTGAGTTGGGAAGGTAATATTCTGAAGCCATGTGGAAGACTTTGCCTCTACGCATACTAAATTTCATCATAATATATGCAACCCTGTCTTCTAGTCTATTGGGATTAAGTGTCTTTGTACCAAATTTTTCCAATCCAAAAATTTGAATACAGGGCTGGGCTATGAGTAAAGAAGATTCATTTTTCTGAGTTCAAATCTGGCCTCAGATTTGATCTTGTGTGTGTGGTGTGTGATCTTGGGTAAGTCACTTAACCTTGATTGTCTCAATTTCCCCTATTATATGAGCTGGAAAAAGAAATGGCAACTCACTTCAGTATTTCTGCCAAGAAAATCCAAATGGAGTAATGAAGAGTCAGACACAACTGTAAAAGAGCACTAAATGAAATTTATAATTTTTTTTAAATTAAATTGACATAAGCTCTCAAGTCAACAAAAAATAACATTAACAAAAAATCCATGCATAAACCTCCCCCCAAATCCAGGTAATCCAATAGATACCTCCCTCCAATTGGCATGAAACTGCCATTCAGTGAGTTCTGATTCTATTTTACAGTACTGTCATCCTTCCCTCATGGCCACTAAGATGACACGAAAGACTATTAATATGCTTTGATGGGGTCCAGATAAACTATATTTGCAACGTTGCCTGATTTAGTAGCCTTGGAAAGAAGGAAATGAGATTACTCTGATATAGCTGTTTCTGATGAAGCCAAGCTGTTTCTGTTATTTGTTTTTGTTTGTTTGATTTTTGGATTATCTTTTTCCTTTTCTAGTTATTCTAACACATTCCTTTAATTATAGATTCTAGAGTTTTGCCAGGAATAGAAGTAAAACTTATTAGCTTATATTTTATAGACTCTGTTCCCTTCCCTTTTTTTGAAATATCTTCAGCCTGGTGCTTTTAAAGGTCACTGAAAATAACTGACTAATCTCATGCAAGTCGGTTCAGTACTCTGGGATCAAATAGCTTATCCACACTTGATATTTTGGATTTATCAAGAGAAGCTAAGGGTTCTCATTATCTCCTTAGCATGAATTTCATGTCAAGTTATTTGTTTCTGTCCTTTATAATCCAAAACAACACTTTCCTTTGCAGAAGCTGAAGGAAAATAAGAGTTGATCGTTTTAGCCTTTCTCTATTGTCTATGTCATTGTTATAGTTAGCCACAAGCAGCAGTCCCACATTATATTTATCTTCCCCCCAATATAACTAAAAACTATTTTAATATCCTTAGCTTTCATCACAAGCTCACTGACATCAACTTATTCTGAGCTTAAGCACATGGGTCATTTTTTCCCCACAGGACCATGTTGCATTTTTGCATTCCCCTCCACTACACTAGCTTCCATACAAGTCATGAAAGTCAAAGATGGCTAAAGAGATTCCAGTATGAACAAATGAATGGTTTATACTACTCCTCTTTTTCTAATTCTTCAGAAAATTTTCCTATGTCTACATATTTTCATTTTTGAGAGCTTCTAATTTCTCCTCAACTGAATGTCCTATGCAATTTTAAGGCGTGGGGTTCTATCCATTCTTTCTATGAATAATATGAAACCTGTCAAAAAGTCAATTTGCGGGTCACTCTACATCCAAGTTTCTTTTTCTTTTTTCTTCCATCACAAATTCAAAAACAGGATAGGCCATTTCTACCTCAAAAGTTTCCACTGTTACTATATGAGCAACCAGTCCTTCTTTAATAGTCTACCTCTTGCTATTAAAATATATTTCAACAATGACTATAGAATGTAAACTCCCTTAGCACAGGGACTATCTTGGTATCCCCAAGACTCAACATAGTGCTTGGCAAACTACGGGTGATATAAATAACAAAAATAAAAAGATGATATAATAAATAATAAATGTTCAATGAATAAAATTGTATTATCCAGGATGTTCTAATCACTAATAATATTTTCTAAGTTTTATTGCCAGATAGCTCACCAAAAGCAGATATTAATACTCAGGTTTCATGATACCTGTTCCAGTAAGACACCATACCTCCCTAGTGGTTCTGTCATATTCTCATGATTATTACCAAACTTAATACTCTCATTACTACCTGTCAGGAGTAGATAGTCTAATACTGCATTCAATTGAATTTGTAGCCTGGTTCTCTTGAATAATACTTGTGGGTACCTGGATAGGTCACTTTGCCTTGCCAGAAATTCAGTTTCCTTATCAGCAAAATAAAAGGATTGGACTTGATGGTTTCTAATGTTCCTTTCAATTCTAACATCTTAGGTTCTTAATGACTCTTGCCAAAAATATCTATAATCTGTCTATCATTACACAAATCATATCAGAATTATGGAGAATATATTTCACAAGCAGAATGTAGCCTACAACACTCCTGAGTAGAAGCTAAACTAGACTAAAATGTAATTGGGAAACATTTAACCAATAAATAAAAACACAATAAAATATTGATGATACCATATTTTTAAAATCAATATGAACACAATAAGTCCACAGGGATGCTTATCTATGTTTTATTGTTGTTATTGTTCAATCGTTTTCAATTCTAACTTATCATGACCCCACTTGGGGTTTAATCAGCAGTGGTGTTCTATTTCCTTTTCCAACCCATTTTACTGATGAAGAAACTGAGGCAAACAAGATTAAGTAATTGCTAGGGGTGACACAGCTAGTATCTGAGATCAATTCTGGCCACCTAGCTGTCTTATGCATGGCTTATTGTTGGTTCTATTGTGTCATTTTTTTTTCAGTAGGTAGGACTCTTTCTAACCCTATTTGGGATTTTCTTGGCAAAGATGCTGAATAGTTTGCCATTTCCTTCTCCACTTAATTTTATTCATGTGTGAATTGAGGCAAACAAGATGAAGTAACTTGCCCAGATTTGAATTCAGGAAGATGAGTTTTCCTAACTCTAGGCTTGGCACTCTATCTGCTGCTCCAGCTAGCTGGCCATATATGGTTTAATACACTCATTTCTATTTGGAATTGATACTACACCACCAGATTAATTTTCTTTATATATATGCAATTCATCTGTTCAAAGTCCTGCAGCAGGTCACAAATTCCAAACCAGTCTTTCAGAGTACTCTAGAATATAGTGCCACCAGACATTTATAGTATAAATAATACTTTATTCCAAAATCAATTTAAAAGTTTGTAAAACACCTTCCTTCCAGCAACTCTGGGAAGGTGTCAGCATAGATATTATATAGCCCTTTATACAAATGAGAAAATCAATATTATTTTGAGTTAAATGACTTGTCAATTATCGAGCTTGCAGCTTGGTCTTGTATAGGGTAGAAGTTGAATTGAAATTCTTAATTCTAAATCTGGCATTCCATCTACTATTTCCTCTCCTTAATGCTAATATTTTCTCAGTTCTACATACTCTAGTCAAAGTAACCATTCACATCTCTCTAGAATCTGATATCACGACTTTTTTATTATAAATGACAATCCATTCTTATAACTTAAGAATTTTTTAATCTTAATAATAAGCTTTAAGAACCTAAATGAATCTTATTTTTCTTAAATAGACAACTGTTCAGGAAGCACAGATATTGCAAAGGATCATGTTCTTCTGGACCATAACACATCAACCTTTTAAAAAATTCTGACATTTGTAAGAAAGTGATCTATGATAACCTTTTTTTGGGGGGGTGAATATATACTCCTTTCAACAAAATATAACAGTTGATTGAAACAATTAAGGGAGTTAATGAATATTTCATTTACTAACCTCAATTGACAGTTAGGAGTGATACTTTCATCTACTTTAATGCTAAACAAACTGGAGCTGAGGTATGGAGACACTTGCCCAAGATAATTAAATTACTAAGTGAAAGAACCTATTTAACCCAAGTTATTCCAGTTTCAAATTCAGGAACTTTCTATTACTTCCATTGAATAATTAATTTTCTTCTGCTTAAAACTTGATTGCTAATTAGTGATAATTTGGTGTTGGCAGGCAAAGGAAAATTGACAAGGTTGAATGGTCTTTATGCAGGTTGGTGATAGTAAGGAACTTCTACTCAATATCTTTCCTTTCTGGCATAGTCAGTATTTGTTATAAAAAAGACAATAACTTTGAAAAAAAGTGAGATATGGAATACTGAAGTTTGATTCCCAATTTCCTCAGCATCTTATCCTGAACAATTCAAAAAATGGAACTTTTCTCAAGAGTAAAACATGACATAAAAGACCCAACTCATTACAATCACCTCTTTCCAATACTTAGAGAAATTTGAATTTTTCCATAGTTCCTGACTATCTCCATTGCAAATGAGAGGATCATTGAGGCAGGAGGGAATAAGAAGTGAGAAAATGGGAAGAAAAACATTCAAAGAAACTTGTTTCTGTTTTCTGCTTCTTAGTCTCTATACCTAAACCAAGCATTTTAAATGCTCTTAGAATAAAACTTAAACTACAATAGTACTAGTCACATTTTGGGTTTCATTACTGCCTTTTGTCATATTCTAGTGTGTAATATGATGAGATTTGGGGGGGATACTGACTGTCATCAACATGTTAATGATTAATGCCTCACAACTTTGTGTGACCTGAAACTAGATAAACAGGCTTGCTCTCTCTCAAATACTTTTTTTTAAAAGTAAAGCCCACATTAGAAATTTCTTTACAAGTTTAATAACTAACTACTTTTGGGGCCCAATCATCTAATTCATTTTTTTTCATTTAATTATTCATCTAATCCATTTATTTCCTTTGCTTCTTATTAACTCTATGTGTGTTGTAGCTACCCAGTTGTTTACATATTATCTATTCCGTTAAAATGTAGCTTCTTGAGCTCAAGGATTAGTTTTCTGGATTCCTTAGAGTTTTCTTTATAGGTTTTTAGCACAGTATCTGGCACATACTAAACATTTGATAAACGTTTATTGACTTGACTGGATGTTTCATTCCTACTTTAAAAGCATGCACTCCTCAATGGTTCTTAGGAAATCACAAAGTTTTTAATTTTCTTCAGCTAACAAAAACATCTCTGATTAATGAATAAAATTTTAATAATAGTAATAATAATACATTTCTTATATTTACATGATTGCCAGCTAAAATATTCACAGCATTTTTAGTTTAAATATAAAATGCTTTACAAATAATTATTTCATTTTATTCTCACAACAACCCCCAAGAAGTAGGTGCATTTATCACTGTAGAGATGAAAAAAAATGTGGCATACAAAACTGAAAACAGAGTCACAAAGCTAGTAACTACCAGAAGCTAGATTTGAATTCAGGTCTTCCTGAATTATGGGCAGCTGGGTAATACAATGAATAGACTGTCAGGTCTAGAATCAGGAAGACTTAACTTCATGAGTTCAAAGCCAGGCTCATACACTTAACTGACAATGTGATCTGGGCAAGTCATTTAACCCATTTGCTTAAGTTTTATCTATAAAGTATTCTGGAGAAGAAATGGCAACTCACTTAAGTATTTTTGCTTAAAAAAACAAATCCCAAAAATGGCTTATGAAGAGTAAGACATGGCAGACTTCTAAACAACAAATTCCTAATTCCATATCAACCAGTTCATCCATTGCCTGCACCTAACTGCCAATATAATGCTTTAAGTCTTACAAATTACTTTGCTTGAAACAATTATGTGGGTTAGATATTAAAATTATTATTACCCCCATTTTTCTAGAAAGGAAAATCGAGGTTGACAGAATGACTTAGCATAGTTCAAACCTCATATAAGGGTCAAGGACATAATTCAAATCCAGACCGCCTGTAACAATTTCCAGTAATCTTTCTGATATACAATGTTTTCTCTAAGATAGATACAGATACATTCAGAGTCACCTCACTAAGTGATTTGGGAAGCAATTTTATGTATGTATGCACACATACAAGTATTTTCATTTAAATTCTAATCTTAATAAAGACACTATTTAGGATACCAAGATACAAGAAAACAGAGATGAAATCCATTTTTCATATTATAATGTTTTTCTCAAATGAAGCAAAAAACAAGTCTATGATAATGCGACCCTTCTTTATAAGGCTTTTATTTTTCTTTAATGTACTCAGGAATCAAATCTATTAACTCTTGGTGGGATATAAATCAGTTTGTTGGCTGGTTTTTAACCTCAATGGTACTAAAAATGATATATAATCTTAAGCACTATTAATGAATACATTAGAAACTACTAGCATTGAGGCCTCATCATTTTCATTTTTCCTCCCTCTTTGAAATAAGTTTTCAACTACATAGACATAAAGAAAAAAAAAAACTTGTATAGAACTGTCTCAGAGAAAAGAACAATCTAACTATACTTTTATCAGTATTACTCAACACTCTACTTACTTGCCAGATAGAGAACAATGTCTGTATTAAATGTTTTCTCTATCTTTCCCCACTCCTCAAATACCTGAAAATTAAAGTTCTGGAAATGCTAACAGATTTACTTAGATGGACAAATACACAAAATGAATTCCTGAAAGAGAGCTCAGAATAGCATATTGGCAATTGGTCAGTCAGGAAAAACTGCATTTAAGTTTTGGTTCTAACATATACTAGCCTTGTGATCTTATGCAAGTCAATATCTTAATACTTTTAGCCAAATCTTAACAGTCTAGCTGCAAAGCTGGTGCAGATCTGGAATGGGAGAAGAAAGGAAAAAAAATAATCTTTCAACACCTATTATTTGTCCAGCACTATGCTAAGCACTAAATAAATACCTGTCATTAAATAATTACAAATATTTATCTCATAAATTGTGGTTCTCCACAAATAAGATTCCATGTCTTTCCATAACTCCTTGAATACTGACTAGTTCTAACTTTTTGTCATCTTCACCAATTTGCAAAATATAGAATGAAACTTCTACTGGTTTATTATTAGACTGCATATAGCCTGCTTTGCATACATGTGTTTATATATTGTCTCCCCTATTAGACTATAAGCTCCTTGAGGACAAGGATTGTCTTTTGCCTCTTTTTGTATCCTCAGAGCTTATTTATCATAGTGCTTAGTACATTGTAGTTACTGAGTATTGCTGATTGATTGGCACATCACAGTGCATAGTACATTGTAGTTACTGAGTATTGTTGATTGGCACATTTTCTCATCTGGTTACTAATAATTGAGTTATTAATAACTGAGTTGTCTTAGGCCAGATCTCTGCATGAGAATGACTTTGTTATATTCAGGTAGAAGATGTTCCAAAAGTATTGATGCAGTCTTAAGCAATAAGCTATTAAATGTTCATACATGTACATTTGTGTATGTATGTATACGCACAAATGTATATATACAAATACAACTATTTAATAGTTTTCTATGTATTTTAATTATCAAACTTTTATCAGATATACTAGATATGTTTTTCCTTCATTCCACAACTTTCTTATCCTTGATGCATTATGCTTGTGCAAAAACTTTTTTTTTTTTTTTTTTTTTTTGCTGAGGCAATTGAGGTTAAGTGACTTGCCCAGGGTAAAAGCTTTTCAATTTGATGTAATTTTACTACTTATAAACTTGTATGTTTATTCTTTCTTTTGTTAAACTATTTTTGGTTAAGGATTTATCTACCACCCATATTTATTGATGGAATATAATCTGTTTTAATGATAAGGTATTTTATATTCATGACATATCTATGTTGAGAATACATATAGTTAAGATGTTGGCCTTTACCTAAATTCTGTCCAATCTTCCCAGCCTTTATGAAATAGGGAGTTCTTTTACAAGTAATTTACATTTTCAGATTAATCAAACATTAGAATTAGTTCAATAATTTCCTATCCTCCTTCTTTTAATCTTTCCCCAATGGTTTTTTTTTTATTTTAACTAGTACCAAATAGTTTTGATGATTGCTATTTTGTAATATAGTTTGAAGTTCAGAATTGTTCATGTTCCATTACTACTTTTTCATTATTTATAACTCTTTTGTTCATGCAAACATTTCTTCTTAGTCTCTTTTGTTTCATCATCTTCCTAATCATATTCTCTCTCTTCTATGGCAACTTTTCTCTCTTTATACTCTCTCCCTGATAATCTCATCAGCTTCCATAGATTCAATTATTTTCACATAGATAATTCCCAAACCTTTAAACACACTGCTTCTCCCTCTCCTGAATTCTGGTACTAGTTTGGATATCTCTACTAGAATGTCTAGGAGGCATCACAACCTTAAAAATCCAGAACAGAACTCTTATTTCCCTTCAAAATTCATCCTTTCTCCCTACTTTCCAAATTATACTTTCATACATATGGAATAGAAACTGATTATTATCAACAAATGATTAAAAAAAGAAATTGAAGTGCCTTTTACAAACTTATAATGTGCATTTCAATGTTATTGAAGAAAATATGCACATATATTTGTCTTACTCAGATTCTGGAGTCATTTCCTGAATAGGTTTTTTTTTATTTTATTAAAACTTTTTATTTGCAAAACATATGTATGGGTAATTCTTCAACACTGACCCTTACAAAGTTTTCTGTTACAAATTTTCCCCCTACTCCCCACCCATCTTCCTAGATGACAGGATACCCACTGCATGTTAATTATGTTAAAATACTTGATAAATAGAATATATGTATACATATTTCCACACTTATCATTGTTGTGCAAGAAAAATCGTATCTACAAGGGAAAAAAATCAGAGAAAGGAAACACAATGCAAGCAAACATCAATAGAGAGCATGAAAATGTTATGTTGTGGTCCACATTTCATATCCCTCTCTCTGGGTGTATATGGCTTTCTTCAAGGAACAATTGGAACTGGTTTGAAACATTTCACTGTTGAAGAGAGCCATGTCCATCAGAATAGATCATTGTATATATAGTCTTGTTGTTGCCATGTATAATGATCTCCTGGTTCTGCTCGTTTCACTCAGCATCAGTTCATGCAAGTCTCTCCAGGCCTCTCTGAAATCGTCCTGCTGGTTTTTTCTTATAGAACATTAATATTCCATAACATTCATATACCATAATTTATTCAGCCATTATCCAATTGATGGGCATCCTTTCAGTTTCCCTTTCTGATCGGTTCACAGTTCCACCAAGAATGTAGCTGAATAGATTTTTTTGCATATTTTTGGTGACCTTTTATTTAGCTTGCCATAATCTCCTTTTGCCCTTATTTTTAGGGATCTGCCATCCTTCCAGTTATCCAAGAACTGAAGTCATCCTTAATTCTTTTGTTTCCCTTACCCATAATACTTTACTATGGCAAAAAGAAAAGTAATTTGATGTATGTTCTCAAAAATAAATTTACTGCTGCACTGAGTTTTTCTTATAGGAAGTACTTCTGACATTCTTATCAACATAATGAAATTCAAAGTAAAGTTGGCTGAGAAACTATAGCCTAAAATATATTAGTGACATTCAAAAAGCATGTCACTGTAATCATAATATTAGCAAAAATGCAGGTCACATATGTAAATTTGAATTTTAGTTATTCCATTAATGTTAATATGGCTACTAAATTAGTATTTTTATTACTGTTCATAATTGTCTTTTAAAACCTGAGAAATAAGTGAATTATTACTTCAGTTGGTTAAATTAAATAAATATGTTTTCTATTAGTTTAATTCAACAAATATGATGACAGCAAGTGAAAACACTTCCTTTCGCAGAACTAGGATGAAAGTCATGTAGCACCATCCAAAGAGGGGTAAAAGATGTAGTCAGTTATACAAACAGGTTTCTAAGAGGATTTAAAAGGCAACTGAAGAATATGATAATCTAAATATTCACTGTGAAAAATGCTATAAAACAAATAAAACTCTGCAGGAAATATTGCTCATTCCCAAAACTCAAATGAGATAAAGAATATATAGTGCACATTTTCTTTAACACATTTAAAATGTACACTATAAGATAGTAAGATCCTCTTCATTTTTTTTGTTTTTTAATCCTTTGTGATTAAAAGTTTCCAATTCACATCTATTAAGTTAAATATTCATTTCTGAGCTACACAGATATTAATTTGCTTATAAAAAGAGATCTGCTTAATTTTCCAAGTTACTATCAACTATGAAAACACTCAAATTATTGAATTTTTCATTTTTCAGAAATGAAAAGTAGAATAAGTAATGATTCCATAACTACATTTCACAAAATCATCAGAATCCTGGAAAAGTTATTCTTCCCAATAAAATTGAACAAGTACTACATACTTTGTGCTAACCATATTAATTGTTAGAAATGCAAAAGTAGTAATGAAATAGCCCTTGTGCCCTTCAGGAGTTTATATTCCATGGGGAAAAGAAACTCTAAATACAGGTAAATAGAACATATGCCCCAAAAAGTTCAAAATGGTTGAGGGGATGGAGAGTTTACATCAAAGTATAGAATAAAGAATCAAGATGTGCTTTCTATAGAAAGTGGGATTTAGTCAGAATCATGGAGGGATTTAGATGTGCCAAGAAGCAGAGTGATAGGAAGAACATTCTAATACAGCCTGGACAAAGGAGTAGTACAAAGATGTAAGAGAGGGAATGTTGCAAATGGTAAACAACAAATAAATTGGTTTCACTACAGCACAGAATATATAATGGGGAAAGATGTGAAATCAATATGAGAAGGTAGGGTGGAATTAGATTTTGAGGGATTTAATTACCAAATAGAGAAGTTTTTTTTTTTTTTTTAATCTTAAAGACAATAGGGAACCACTGAAGTTTATTGAATAGGAGAGTAACATTTACCAATTTGTCAAGATAGAAGTGACAAGATTTGGGAACTGACTACACAGGAAGGGGTTTGGAATGACACTGAGATTCAACTTAGGGTGAATGAAAGGCTGGTGGTATCCTCAATTAATATAAGAAAATCAAAAGTGGAGGATGGACTTAAAGGGAAAATATGGCTAGAAGTCAATGAAAACACTAAGGTACAAAATATTTTCACTTTGTCCCTTTGTTTGGGAACATGCTTAAATGACTTAATAAGCAGGTGGCCCATCTGATAACTTTGCTGAGTTTTTTTTTTTTAATTTGAATAAAGAATTATTAAAGCCAACAGAAATAGCCAAAACAAGAGTAAACCACAGAGAAATAATTAGACCTTGTCAAGACAAAAAAAAAAAAAAACAGGATGCAATCTTAGGGGCTTTTAAATGGTAATTAGAATATCTTTAAACTTGATGTAGAGAACATATAGAAGAAACAAAGCTGTGGTAGGAATGGCGCTTATTCTGTTCCTTCAGAAATCAATTCTATGCAAACAATGAAAGCCTTTTTCTAAAGAGTCAGCCAAGCCAATTATTGTTAATAATGAGAACAAAAGTTGAAGGTCCATTTTGAGCAAAAGGTCATTTAAATCTTGGGGGAAATCTAAAAGCCAAGCTATGTGCTCCAAAGCAATGCAATCATCAGTGCATAAAAGTTGCAATCCAATAGTAAACCTATGCCAATGCCATTCCAAAAGACAATAAGATCCTTACAAGAAAGAAAAATCTTGTAAACTATTAGACTGCCATTTACCCAATAATTTCATTATAGAGGCATTCCCTAAGAATAATTCTCAGTCAGGAAATCAGGCACATCAAATCAATATCTTTGCCAAGAAAACTCTAAATGAGGTCATGAAGGGTCAGACCTGACTGAAAAACAAAAGGTACTATTATGAATGAAAGGAATGTTTTTTTTTAATAGAAAGAATCCCTGAGATAAGTCCTTTCAGGAAAAAAAAGTTAAAGAATTCATCCCAAATGTTCCTAGGGACTATTTGTGTTCAACTTGTGACTGAACATTCCAACCTTGGATTGATCTTATCAGCCACAGTAAGGCCCACTAACTTGATTAACACAGTGATATCATTTTGGTCCTCTTCAAGAAGGAAGTTTCCATATCTAGATATTTAGTCTTTATTGATGATCATCTATACAATTCCCTAAAAGGAAAAGTCTGAAAATAGTTTTGAGGTTAGAGAAGTAAATATTTTAAAATTTATTTTATTTTTAATTTATGGAATTAAAAAAGCATTTCCATAACACAATATAATAAAAAGCTGACCACACATGAAACTTTAAATTTATTATGTATAATTGGCTATTCCTTTTAAATATATAATAAAGTTATTGTATGTTTCTTTTTTCCCTTTTTTTCTTCTTTCTTCCTCCTGCCCCACCTTTCGTAATATTTGCTAGAGAACCTGAAAATAAGATTGTTAATAAATACCATATAAATTGATTTTCCCTCAAATGCCCCAGATTTTCTATTACTTGATTGACACAGTTACTGCTCTATTCATTTTATTTACATGCAGGTATGTCATATAATTGAATCTTCACTGCAGTAATCTCTCTATTCTTTTGTTCCAAACTTCTTTCTTCCCTCTAGTCTCTCACAAGAGGAGGTACTGTAAAGTACCTTTCTTTCAAGTAAAGACATTGCCTAATATTTCACTGAAAAAAACAAGGTCATTTGTCATGAACTTCTTCCTCTCACATCTAACAATATCATTCCCCTTTACTTTAATATTTGATGAACTGGACTTTCCAAGGTCAACCTGCATCTTATTCCATTCTGTTTTCTCCAAAAGATCATTTTCACTATCTTCTCCTCTCTTTAATCTTCAGTTTCTTCCTAATTATTTTTAATGAGTACTACTTTCCTTTCTAAATTATTGAAGAAAAAATTTATTTTATTAAGTTTCAGAATTTCAGCAGGGTGTATTTTCTTTAATTAATTTAGAGATGTAATGTGATATAATTAAAATGTACTCAAACATAGGAAAAGACCAAATTCTTTTGCTAACTCTTATTGGCTACATGGCATTGGTCATAATACAGTTTTCTTACCTGTAAGATTGGGATGAAGTAATTCTTTAGTACATACATCCCAAAAGTTTGCTATAAAGGTCAGATGATAAGACAGAGAAGTTCTACACAGGTTTTGAAAAGTGATATATGTCAATATTTGTTATTGCTGTGTTTAAACATAATGTGTAAATAAAACAAAGTCAACTTAAATACCACTCTCTTCCCCTTACAAAGGAGTTTCACTATTTATATTATAAAATCATTGAATGTTAAGATCTGAAAGGAACTCCATACCGTCTAGTTCAATCTCTTCATTTTGTGGTTAAGGAAATTGAGTCCCAAAGTTATAAAGTTACCTGCCCAATGGACCTGGAAATTTTAGCTCATATCTTCTGATCCAAATCTAACATAAATTAATGTGTAGAAAGAACTTGAGCTTTCTTGATAACTATACTCTTGAAATTTTGCCTACATGAGATCTTTACACTCATAATAAAATACAAAATTCATCTTAGCCCTTTCTTTATTATCATAATTAACATTGTTGGACCCCTACTATAATACTGTGATAAGAAGATGAAAATTATACTCATAAAATCAAACTTCTAGAGATGGAAACAACCTCAGAGATCATAGAGTCCAATCTTCTCCATTTTACTGATGAGGAAATACAGAGGTTTAAAATCATGTTTGATACTTCCATTCCAAATAATATTCAAATGCAGGGCCAGTAAGCAGGACCAAAAATTAGCTGGCTTTTAAGAAAAATATAGATTGTATACTTTGGAAATGTGTAAATGACACAAAAGTAGATGTGATATGTTAGGTGAAAAAGTCAAGATCTAAAATGTATTTAAAAATTAGGATGAATGGATGAATATAACAATGTTAAATTTAATAGAAATAAGAATAAAATGCACAAAAGTTCACAGTATCAACTTTATAAGCACAAAATGAGAGATGTGGCTAGATCGTACTTTAAAAGATGTGATGATCTTACTGGCTTGAAAGCTTAATGGTGTAAAACAGCACTCAAAAATAAAAGTGGTATAACAATCAGGACTAATAAGTAAACAGTACATTATTCTAGCCTAGTTAAATTGCATGGGTAGCATGTTATTGAGTTTATAACTATGCATAATCAAACAGAGCGGTAAGCTTTATCTAGGGAAGGGCAGCAAAAGGTAATGGAGGTCCTGGAAATAATGTCATATTAAAACTGACCAAAGCAAACTGAACTTGTTTTACCTCAGAAAAAGAAGATTTAAAAATGTATTAGCTGTACTAAAGTATCTGAAGGGCTGTCATAGAAAAACGTTGAACTTGAGCCAGAAAACAAAATTAGGAAAAAAAGGTAGAAGTTGCAAAAAAGGTAAAGTAAACTTATCACAGTACCTAGTACATAGCACACACTTAATAAAAGCTGATTGATTGATTTTAAGCTTTTCAAAATTGAAATAGGAGCACCGAACTTCAACTGAGGGTTCAAATCCCAGACTGGGACTTATTTTTACAGACTTGGAATTATTAGCTTTGTGACTTTGAGGAAAATCACCTAACTTCTCAGTGCCTCAAGGAAATTCTCTAAAAATATAAATAAATAATAGGAAAAAATGTAACCTCCTGATAAAGAGACTTTCCTGATCCACATTTCTCTATAACAATGAAATCACATTTCCAGTCATCTTATTTGTTTTTAACATTATTTCCTTTCCAAATATATCCCTGATCACACCACTAATCAAAGGCTAATCCCTTTAACAAAAGAAAAAAAAGAAGAAAAGCAATTTAGTAAAACTAACACATCAACTCAATCTCACAGAATGCCTAATGATCCGTACCCTATCAAAGGGGATAGGGGAGTGGGAGAGAAGTCAGCCATTTTTTTTCAGAAACTAATCTAGCATAGGGCCATTTTAAAAAATATCTCTTTAGAGCCTCCAGTTAAGACTACAACAAAAATAGAAGAAAAGACAGATCCAATTTTCTGCAAAAACACTATTAGGAAGAATTACTCTATCTACTTTAGCCAGAGATGACAATAATTCTTGCTTCCATTTAAGAAAGTAATCAATAGCAATATATTCTATTATTTTAGACTGGAAACTAGACATATTACAGTAATCAAACAAATGTGATTCTTCTGATGCCAACATCTTCCCTTGGGTAAAGGTGCAATTTTCATTTAAATGAGTGAGTCTATATACAACATCCAAAGGAAATAACTGCCCCCGAAACATATTGTAATATAAAAGGAGTATGAATTTATAATAAAAAGTCTGATAGTCCAACTATGCTCTACTTTGTAATTATTCTATTTATATTGTTTTAGTCAATTAAAAAAACCAAATCTAAATCAAAGAGTTGAAGAAACTATTTAATAATTGTGTTTTGATTCTAAGATGAGAAGGCAAATATTTCACTAAAAGTAAAATCCACTAATTTAAATTAAGGATTAATATAGTAGTATCTACATTTACATTGCCACAGAACTAGCATGCAGCCAATTAAATCTTCCTTCTCTGACCCCTGCAGAAATCAAAAGGGTGCAACTCCCACTGATTTCAAAGGGAGATCTAGAAACAAGAAGCCAGGGAGTGCCAAGTAATAATAGATAGGCAAAGAATCCCCCAAAACTAACAATGAAAAGCTAAAAGTACATTGAAAATTGATCTCATAAACTCCATGTATACATAATGTAATACCGAAGAATTCACATATTGTGAGCACACATTTTATATGTGTGTATATGTATATAGCTCATATGTATATATATATATACATACATACATATGTGTGTATATGTGTATATATATGTGTATATATGTATATATATGTGTGTATATATACACATATATATGTATGTATATATACATATATATATATATACACACACACACATATATATATATACACACATACTGATTCCAACTGCAGGAAAACTCTTCCATTTTCTGTACTTGTATGGGTAGATCATACCAACGAAAAAAAAGAAAAAAAAGAACCTTAAACTAAACATTAGTCATAAATCAAACAATCTATAGTTCATAAAAGTTGCCACATGTAAATATAGTATAATTTCAAGTGTTCTGAATAAATATGTCTTCATATTTCATTTAAGAGTGACTATGTCATTTTAATCATTTGGAAAGATATTTTAATTCTCCTTTGGAAAAATGTCAGCAATAAGCAATAAAATTTTCTAAATGAAAGTATTCTTTGCATGTTCATTGTTAAACCAAAACTAGCATCTTGCGGGGGGGAGTAGAGAATAAATTAGCTATCAACAAGAGGACCAAAATGCAATCTATAAAACAGAGATAATAATAGGATCTATCTCCAGGGCTTTTCTGAGGACTGAATGAGTTAGCAAATGTTTTCATAATTCAACTGCTTTACAAATCTCAAAGCAGTATATAAAAGCTAGCTACTAGTAAGTAGCTAGTTTCAAATAGCTCCATTGATTTTCAGTAACATGAAGCTATTTTTCCTTCTACCAAAAGTTCAAACAGAATCTAAATGGGAAACAAAAAGATTTTCCATCCCTTCACTCTTGAGAGTCAAGAGGAACTAGCTCACTATGCTGAGAGAGGCACTTTTAAAAGATCAACTGTCTTGGGTAAAACATTATAAGCTTTAACTCAAACAAAACTCCATCCCCCTTACAAATTTCACACTCAAACCTGCACACTTTTAAATCCAATAGTCCATAAATGAATGTCAAAGACTATTGTGTAATAAGAAATAAACAGAAATAAAACCATGAGAGTCTCTATTATCCAACTTTTCACCTAAGTAAGGTAGTGAGACTGCAGTTCAAATGAATTTTCATCCATTTTGCTTACAATTGTACACATATTGGCAGGGCACAGAATAAAAAACAAATCATTTCAGATCCTTTTTTTTAGTTATCTCTGAAGGAGGGGAAAAAGTGATTGTCCTAACAAAAAGTAATGAAAATGCAATCCTACAGAATACCATGCATTCTAGTTGACTCAAAACAAAACATTTATATTAAAAACAGGATTGATGTAGAAGAATTCTTAATTTCTAAGTATTTCTGAATCACAGGCTGATGGTGTTTTGGAGTAAAAAAAAATTAAGCAGTCTATCTTACAGTGGGACATGGGAAGAAAGTCAGAACAATGAATGTTTATTCTGTTCTTTACAATAATTGCTATCATTAAGGTTTCAGTCATGGAAATCATATTGCTAACAGTCATCACTTTAATCCATCTGAGCAGGGAAACTAAAACCCCAACATGTGAGAAATATTCACTGCTATTATTTATTTAAATCATAGACATGAGAGAAAGTTCATGAAAATGTAGAAAGATGGTCTCAAAAACAGAAAGCCAGATTAAGATTCCACCTGAGTGACACAGGTATATTTCTTGGCAAGTGACTCAACCTCTTCCTACTAAATAAGTCTCTAAGATCATAAACTACAGAGAAGATACTGAACTGTATTAGCAGATAAAATTTCTTAACCAGGGATTCCCTATATCAACAAAACCACAGCACCAAACTTTCCTCTAAAATAGATACCATTCACCTAAATGTTGGGAGAAAGGATTTTTTTAAAAAGTGTAATGGAGAAGAAATAACAATTCCTGTTTGTGTAATGCTATTTTAAAGGGCAAAGCATGGATTGAGTTTCAATTAAATGATAATGGCAACTTTCTTTTTTTTAATTAAACCTTTTTATTTTCAAAATATACACACGGATAATTTTCAACATTCATCCTTACAAAACCTTGTCTTCTAATTTTTCCCTCACTTCTCCCCACTCCCTCCCCTTGATGGCAAGTAATCCAATATATATTAAACATGTGTAATTCTTCTATATATATTTCCACAAATATTATGCTGCACAAAAAAAAATCACATCAAAAAGAAAAAAAATGAGAGAAAAAAAAGTGCAAGCAAACAATAACAAAAAGAGTGAGAATGTTATGTTGTGATCCATACTCAGTCCCCACAGTCATCTCTCTGGATGCAGATGGCTCTCTTCATCACAAGACCTCTGGAACTGGCCTGAACCATCTCATTATTGATGAGTGTCATGCCCATTAGAATTGATTATTGTATAATCTTGTTGTTGCCATGTATAATGATCTCCTTGTTTTCTTATTTCACTTAGCATCAATTCATGTAAGTCTCTCCAGGCCTTTCTAAAATTATCCTGCTGGTCTTTTATTATAAAAAATAGTATTCCATAACATTCATATACCATATAACTTATTCAGCCATTCTCCAACTGATAGAGATACACTCAGTTCCAATTCCTTGCTACTACAAAAAGGGCTGCTACAAACATTTTTGCACATGTGGGGCCCTTTCCTTCCTTTAAGATCTCTTTGGGATATTGGCCCAGTAGAAACACTGCTGGGTCAAAGGGTATGCACAGTTTGATCACTTTTTAGCATAGTTCCAAATTGCTCTCCAGAATGACTGGATCCGTTCACAGTTCCACCAACAATGTATCAGTGTCCCAGTTTTCCCTTTTCCTGTCATCTTAGCCAATATGAGAAGTGTTTAGTGGTACCTCAGACTTGTCTTAATTTGCATCTCTCTGGTCAACAGTGATTTAAAGTATTTCTTTCAAATGACTAGACATGGTTTTAATTTCTTCATCTGAAAATTCTCACTTTATATCCTTCATCAATTGGAGAGTAAGACTTTTATTTTCTAGATATTATTAATAAATAAAATGGAGAAAGGTTAAATGCCTTGCCTAAGAAGACATATAAGTGGAAAACCAAAGACTCAATCATGGATCCCCTGACTTCAAAAATCTACTTTTTTTCTCTATGATTACTTTGCACATTTTTTTTTTATCTAGAATAGGGGACAAAAAGACAAAATGTTTCCAACATCATACTTTCCAGATTATTGTAACATTTCCTAATTGGGACATCAACTTCTGCCAAAATAGTGATGAAGAAGACTGTGTGGTTGAATGCCTGAAGGATCAGTTTTGGAGTTCGGAAGTCTTGAGTTCCAATTCCAGACACTTAAACATGTTGATTATGTGACTAGGGGGAAGTTACTTGTTAACTGTTCCAGGCAACTCACCAAAATTATAAATTACAGATAATTATCTCCTTACAGAGTTATTAAAGAAATCATAGCTCTAAACCAAATAATAATTGCAATGATTGTAACAGTGGTGGTACTGGTGTTGTGTTGGTATTAATTATAGTAAATGCATTACAAATACAATCTTACAAATACTAACTTTTGATGGATGGCAGAACTAAGCATGTTTGAAGCAGGGTATAAATGAAAATGAAGAATTCTGAGTCCCTCAGAAGACACGTTTTAAATGAAATAAAGTAATTTATTTTTGGCACTTTTCTCAGGTTTGTTATTTGACTAGAGCTCTACAATTCAATGAGAAATGTCCGTATGGTACTGAATCTGCTTCTATTCTTTGAATTCAAAATGTCAACCTGTCAATCAATCATTCAATCCTTTGTTGAATGCCTGTTATGTGTCCAGAATGATGTCAGGTACTAAGTTTGAAAAGAGGAAATGTTTCTTTTAATCAGTTTAGCTGTTGCTTAAAAGATGGATTAAGAAAAGTAGATTGTAATATTTCATCTTAAATGGTACTTAAAGACATTCCTTAAAGAAAAATTAAAACAGACAACATATAACCCCATTTAAAGAAAATCTAAAATAGAAATCAGAATTTTAATTCATCTAAATTTTTATATGCTTTTTTAAAAGTTTACAAACAAGTTGGTTTTGGGGGGGTTTTTTGGATGCAATGTAGTATAGTGACAAGGTTAGTGAATGTGGAGTCAGAAGAGCTGGCTTCAAATCATCACTCTACCATCTACTTTGGGCAAGTTACTTAACTTATTTTGGTCTCAGTGTCCTAATCTATAAAATAAAAGGGTTGGAGTACATGCCTTCCAAAGTCCCTTCCAGCTTTCCATCCATAATTTCAATTGTAAAACCCCAAAGGTTTGTAAAAAATGAATTGTATAATATATGTATTTATACATATATATATACAAATACACAAATATTCTTATGTGTGATAACAATCTCCTTAATATCTATGAGTTAGACAAATAAAACTGCTCTCTGGGTAACAGAAACTACAGGACAAAAATTAGTCAAAAGAAACCCAAGATCATTTTCTCCATGTAAGGCATTGCTACTTTTTAAAGCCAGACTAACTTCTATGCATAAAGCTCTAGCTTCTTCTTTGTTTAAATACTGTTAATTAAATAATGATCCCCTATTTCTCAACTCTGAGTTGACTTGAGACTTCAATCTGTCTTGGATATTTGTCAGTGAAATCAACCAGTGTTGATTAAGTGTTTATTGAATTTAAAGATTTGGGGCTAAGAGTTATATATATGGGTAGGGGCATTAAACAAAAAATAATTCTTTCCCTTAAGAAACAGACGGTCTGATTAGAGATACAAAATATAATCAATGAAAAACTATGTTACAATGCAAAAAGTAAATAACAAGTAAGCAGAGTATTCCACACACAGTAGAAGCTCAATAATTTTTAAAATTGAATTTAAAATTGAATTATCACAACATAGTACATAGTAATTACTAATAAGTTATTTAGTCAGTTAATAAGCATTTATTAAGTATCACACAACAAACCCTGAGCTAAATGCTAAGGACATCAACACAAACAAATTAAAAAGAAAACAAAGGCAATCCTTGCCTCAAGCAACTCATAATGCAGCCAGATGACAACTGAAATACAAAATTTTTAGAAGGATCATTTCATCCTTAAATTAGCATCAGTGAAGGTTTCACAAGAGATAATAGAATTTCTGTTTTATGTTGAAAGATATGAATAATTGGAAGGGGAAGACAAACCAAGAAAATTAACCAATGGAACAAAAAGTAAAAGAAAAAATGGATGACAGTGAGGAAACTAGATTACCTAAAAACAAGACTTTAAGAAGATGAATAATAAAAGATGAAGTCACTGAATGAGAAGTCATTCAGAATTCCTATGCTGGCAAGTGGGAAGATAGAAACATTATTTACATAGGATGAATTCCAGGGAGACAAGCATAATGAGTAGTAGAACAACTAAGATTCAAAACATAAAGTGATAAAGTCCTGAATTAGGATGGGTTGGCAACAGGAACTTCAAGGAAATGGCAGGTATGAATGAAATTTCCAAAAAACAATCTAAAAGATTTGATAACTGATGAACACACAAAGGGGCAAGAAGACAGAGTAGATGTAAGAGAGAGGAAGAAAGGAAAGAGAGATACAAGAGACAGAGATAGAAATTTGGAGAACAGGGGGAAAGGTTAAAGAAGACTAAAGATTTGAAACAGAAAAAAATAAGAATACCATTAAATAGAAGAGAGAAATCAAAAGGATGAGGTGGATAATTAGTTTCTTCTTCCATATGTTAAATTTGAACTGACTCCTGCAGAGCAGTCAAGAGAAATCAGAATGACATTAGGTTTTATAGCTAGGGTGATCTTCAAAGCCAGAATATATTTTACCAGGTATCTTTATTAGAGACTAATTTAAATCCAATTCCCTTACTCTTAGCTAGCTTATTTGGGTAAGACAAGCAATAAAATAATCAACTTAAATACATTTACCCATCAATTTACTAATTTTTTTTTATTTTAAGCTTTTTATTTGTATAACATATGTATGGGTAGTTCCCCAACCTTGATCTTTACAAAGCTTTCCAATACATATTTTACCCCCAGTCCCCTCCCCTCCCCCAGATGGCAGGAAGTCCACTACATGTTAATAATGTTGAAATGCTTGAGAAGTTATGCAAGAAAAATCCTATCTACAAGAAAAAAAAAGAATCAGAGAAAGGCAACACAATGCAAGCAAATGTCAATAGAGATCATGAAAATGTTACGTTGTGGTCCATATTTCATGTCCCTCTTTCTGGGTGTATATGGTTTTCTTCAGTGAACAACTGGAACTGGTTTGAGACAATTCTTTATTGCAGAGAACCATGTCCATCAGAATTGATCATCATGTAATACTGTTGTTGCTGTGCACGATGATCTCCTGGTTCTGCTCATTTCACTCAGCATCAGTTCATGCAAGTCTCTCCAGGCCTCTCTGAAATCGTCCTGCTGGTCGTTTCTTACAGAACAATAATATTCCATAACATTCATATACCATAATTTATTCAGCCACTCTCCAATTGATGGGCATCCCTTCAGTTTCCAGTATCTAGCCACTACAAAAAGGGCTGCCACAAACATTCTTGCACATGTGGGTCCCTTTCCCTCCTCTAAGATCTCTTTGGGATATAGGCCCAGTAGAAACACTGCTGGGTCAAAGGGTATGCACAGTTTGACAACTTTTTGAGCATAGCTCCAAATTGCTCTCCAGAATGTTTGGATCCGTTCACAGTTCCACCAACAATGTATTAGTGTCCCAGCCCTCCCGCATCCCCTCCAACATTCATCGTTATCTTTTCCTGTCATTTTAGCCAATCTGACAGGTGTGTAGTGGTACCTCAGAGTTGTCTTAATTTGCATTTCTCTGATCAATAGTGATTTGGAGCAACTTTTCATATGACTAGAGATGGTTTTAATTTCATCATCTGAAAATTGTCTGTTCATATCCCTTGACCACTTATCTATTGAAGAGTGGCTTGAATTCTTATATATATGAGACAATTCTCTATATATTTTAGAAATGAGGCCTTTATCAGAACCATTAAATGTAAAGATGATTTCCCAATTAGATGCTTCCCTCCTAATCTTGTCTGCATTTGTTTTGTTTGTACAGAAACTTTTTAACTTAATATAGTCAAAATTATCCATCTGGTGTTCAATTAGGAGTTCCAAGTCTTCTTTGGACATAAATTTGTTCCACCTCCACAGGTCTGAGAGATAAACTATATTACGTTCCTCTAACTTGCTTACAAAGTCCCTCTTTATATCTAGATCATGAACCCATTTAGATCTTATCTTGGTATGTGGTGTTAGGTATGGGTCAAGCCCTAATTTCTTCCACACTAGTTTCCTATTTTCCCAGCAGTTTTTGCCAAATAGTGAGTATTTATCTCAAAAGCTGTGGTCTTTGGGTTTATCGAACACTAGATTGTTAAGGTTAATGCCTAGGTTGTCCTGATAACCTATCCTGTGCCACTGATCCACTGCTCTATTTCTTATCCAGTACCAAACGGTTTTGATGACTGCTGCTTTATAGTATAGTTTTAGATCTGGTAGAGCAAGGCCACCTTCATCTGCCTTTTTTTTCATTAATCCCCTTGAAATCCTTGACCTTTTCTTCTTCCAAATGAACTTTGCTACTATTTTTTCTAGATCTGTAAAATAATTTCTTGGGAGTTTGATTGGTATGGCACTAAATAAGTAGATTAGTTTGGGTAGTACTGTCATTTTTATTATGTTCTCTCTGCCTACCCATGAGCACTTAATATTTTTCCAATTGATTAGGTCTGATTTTATTTGTGTGGAAAGTGTTTTGTAGTTTAGTTCATATAGTTTCTGACTTTTCCTTGGCAGATAGATTCCCAAATATTTTATCCTATCATCTGCTATTTGGAATGGAATTTCTTTTTGTATCTCCTGCTGCTGAACTTTGTTGGTAATATATAAAAATGCTGATGATTTATGTGGATTAATTTTGAATCCTGCAACTTTGCCAAAGTTGTGAATTGTTTCTAGTAGTTTTTTAGTTGAATCTCTAGGCTTCTCTAAGTATACCATCATGTCATCTGCAAAGAGTGATAATTTGGTTTCTTCATTACCTACTCTGATTCCTTTTATCTCTTTTTCTTCTCTTATTGCTAAAGCTAACATTTCTAATACAATATTAAATAGTAATGGTGACAGTGGGCAGTCTTGTTTCACTCCTGATCTTATTGGGAATGGTTTTAGTTTGTCTCCATTACATATGATGCTTGCTGATGGTTTTAATAGATGCTACTGATCGTTTTAAGGAAAAGCCCATTTATTCCTATACTCTCTAGTGTTTTTAATAGGAAAGGGTGTTGGATTTTGTCAAAGGCTTTTTCTGCATCTATTGAGATAATCATATGGTTTTTGTTAATTTGGTTATTAATATAATTAATTATGCTGATAGTTTTCCTAATATTGAACCAGCCCTGCATCCCTGGTATAAATCCTCCTTGGTCATAGTGTACTATCCTGGGGATGACTTTCTGTAATCTCATTGCTAAAATCTTATTTAAAATTTTTGCATCAATATTCATTAGGGAAATTGGTCTATAGTTTTCTTTCTCTGTTTTTACCCTACCTGGTTTAGCTATCAGCACCATATCGGTCTCATAGAAGGATTCTGGCAGTATACTTTCTGTCCCTAATTTCTCAAATAGTTTGTGTAGTATTGGAATTAATTGTTCTTGAATGTTTGGTAGAATTCACATGTAAATCCATCTGGCCCTGGAGATTTTTTCTTAGGGAGTTGGTTAATGGCTTGTTCTATTTCTTTTTCTAATATGGGACTATTTAAATAATTTATATCCTCTTCTGTTAACCTCGGCAATCTATATTTTTGTAGATATTCCTCCATTTCATTCAGATTTTCAAACTTACTGGCATAAAGTTGGGCAAAGTAACTCCTAATTATTGCTTTAATTTCCTCTTCATTGGAGGAAAGTTCTCCCTTATCATTCTTGAGACTAACAATTTGATTTTCCTCTTTCCTTTTTCTTATCAAATTAACTAAAGGCTTATCTATTTTGTTAGTTTTTTCATAGAACCAACTCTTAGTTTTATTTATTAACTCAATAGTTTTCTTGTTTTCGATTTTATTAATTTCTCCTTTTACTTTTAGAATTTCCAATTTGGTATTTAATTGAGGGTTTTTAATTTGTTCTTTTTCTAGTTTTTTTAATAATAAGCCCAATTCATTGATCTTTTCTTTCTCTATTTTATGCAAGTAAGCATCTAGAGATATAAAATTGCCCCTTAAAACCGCTTTGGCCGTATCCCACAAATTTTGGTATGTTGTCTCCTTATTGTCATTCTCCTGGATGAAATTATTGATTGTGTCTATGATTTGCTCTTTCACCCATTCATTCTTCAGGATTAGATTATTTAATTTCCAATTACCTTTTGGTTTATTTTCTCCTGGACTTATATTGCATGTGATTTTTATTGCATCATGATCTGAAAAGGATGCATTTACTATTTCTGCCTTTCTCCATTTGATTTTAAGGTTTTTATGCCCTAATACATGGTCAATTTTTGTATAGGTTCCATGGACTGCTGAGAAAAAAGTAAACTCTCTACTGTCTCCATTCAACTTTCTCCATAGATCTATCATACCTAATTTTTCTAACAATTGGTTTATCTCCCTAGTTTCTTTCTTGTTTATTTTGTAGTTTGATTTATCTAATTCTGAGAGAGCAAGGTTGAGATCCACCACTAGTATCGTTTGGCTGTCTATTTCTTCTTGCATCTCTCTTAATTTCTCCCCTAGGAATTTGTGTGCTATTGCACTTGGTGCATATATATTTAGTATTGATATTGGTACGTTATCTATGGTATCCTTTAATAAGATATAGTTTCCTTCCTTATCTCTTTTGATTAGATCTATCTTGGCTTTTACTTGATCTGAGATAAGGATTGCTACCCCTGCTTTTTTTTGTTCACCTGAAGCATAATAGGTCCTGCTCCAGCCTTTTACCTTCATCCTGTATGTGTCACTATGTTTTAGATGTGTTTCTTGTAGACAACATATTGTGGGATTCTGGTTTTTAATCCAGTCTGATATCCGCTTCCGCTTTATGGGAGAGTTCATCCCATTCACATTCACAGATAGAATAACTAATTCTTTATTTCCTGCCATCTTATTTACCCAAGTTATGTTTTCCCCTTTCCTTTCCCCTTTCTCCCTTCCCCCCTCCTCAGTACTTTGCTTTTGATGACCCTCTCCCCCAAACAATACTCTACCCTTTAGAACCCCTCCCCCTGTTTTTACTCCTTTCCCCTGATTCTTCTATTTTCCCTTCTATTAGTTTGTCCCTTACTTTTCCTCCTTTCCCTCCCACTTCCCTCTAGCAACAGACAAGTTTCTATGTGAAATCAAATGTCTGATATACACTTTTAGAGCCCAACCTGATGAGAGTAAGATTTACACAGTGCTTGTCTCCCTCCCCTCTTTCTCTCAATTATATTAGGTTTTCTTTGCCTCTTCAAGTGATTTTACCTTGTTTTTACCTCCTTTTTTTTAGATCTTATTTTACCACTTTTTCCCTCTTTTCCCCAGTATGACAACCTTTTCCCCTCTAGTTCTCTTTTTCATATTATCAAAGTAATATTTACTTAATTATACCCCCAAACTTTGAGTATCCCCCTAGTAAAAATAAAGTTCTCAAGAGTCCTTTCCTTTTTACCTTTTTATGCATCTCTTGAGTTCTGTGTTTGGGTGTCGAATTTTTTGTTCAGATCCGGTCTTTTCATTAGAAATAGGTGAAATTCACCTATATCATTGAATGACCATCTTCTTCCCTGGAGGATAATGCTCATTCTAGCTGGATAGGTTATTCTTGGCTGTAATCCAAGTTCCTTTGCCCTTCGGAATATCTGGTTCCAGGCCCTTCGATCCTTCAATGTGGAAGCTGACAGATCCTGACAGATTCTAATTATTGATCCTCGGTATTTGAATTGTTTCTTTCTAGCTGCTAGCAGAATCTGTTCCTTGGTGCTATAGTCCTGAAATTCAGCCACGATATTCCTTGGGGTTTTAATTTTGGGGTCTCTTTCAGGAGGTGATCGGTGAATTCTTTCAAGGTGATTTTGCCCTTTGATTCTACAATCTCAGGGCAGTTTTCTTTCAGGATTTCCTGGAAGATAGTGTTTAGATTCTTTTTTTGATCATGGCTTTCAGGAAGTCCAATAATCCTTAGATTGTCTCTCCTAGATCTATTTTCTAAGTCAGTTGTTTTTCCTAGGAGATATTTCATATTTTCTTCTAATTTTTCATTTTTTTTGTTTTTGTTTGACTGATTCTTCAAGTCTTAGTGAGTCATTCACTTGCATTTGTTCAATTCTTATTTTTAAAGTGTTGTTTTCTTCAGTTACCTTTTTAAGTTCCTTTTGTAACTGGCCAATTTGTTCACTGCACTCTTTTTCCACTTCACTAATTTTATTTTTTAATAAATTGGTGTCTTTTTCATATCTCTTTTGCAGAGTATCATATCCTTCTTGCAAGATACTGTATCCTTCTTGCACTGATTTCAGTTTATTTTCCCATTTATCCTCCAGCTCTCTTTTGAGGTTCTTTATGCAGTCTTCCAGAAAGGCCTTTTGAAACGGGGACCAGTGATGGTCCTTGCTGTTTTTTTCTGGATTTTTGTCTAAAGAAACCTCTGTATCTGAGGTCGTTTCTTTGCCTTGATAAAAGCTGTCTATGGTGAGAGCTCTCTTTTGCTTCTTCATCATTTTTTTTTTTAGACAGAGTGGATATCTCTTTTAGGTAGGGGAAAAAAAAAACCTCTGCTGAAGACGCTTTGCCCTGGGGCACTTCGGCGAGTTGACTTAAGGTGCTGGGCAGGTGGGGGCTAGGACTAAGTCCGAATTACTCCTTAAACAAGGCAAGTCTTCCAGAACACCTGCCCCCAATCAGGGCAGAGTGTCCTGAGTGCCTCAGATAAACTCCAGGTGTTTGGAATTTGGAGTTTGGAATTTCTTCCAGGATGAGCTGAGCTGAGTCCCACCCTCACTTCCAGCCTGCACAGGGATTGTCTATTTATCTCTCTGTCTGAGTCCGACTAACCTGATATGAAGTTCTCCAGAGAGCCGTGCCCAAATATTTCTGAGTTCGTTGACTTGAAGATCCGTTCAGAGGCTTATTTTATTGTTGATTTGAGAGAAGATCGGAGGAGAGGCAGAAAGTCACCTTTTCACTCCGCCATCTTGGCTCCGCCCCCAATTTACTAAATTGAAATGCTTATTACAGCTATATTTTGTGACTTTTTCCCCAATAGATTTATATACATTTTCCTATGAAGAGGCTATATATATGTTCTGTCTTCTCTTCTGTCTTCCATATCTTCTCTTCTATTCTTTTTTGTCTGCTTATCTTCATTTTCCCTCTTTCAGGAAAGTTTCAGCAAATACAATAATGGATTATGATATAGATCAGCAATTGGAGGCAAAGCTTAGAATTTATGGTTACCTAGTCACCTGATTATGATTGGCAACCAAAAAATTAGCACTATTTGTTTCTGAATTTTGCTGAAAGGGCTCCCAGAGTGATTATACATCTCATTTAGAAGTTCTTAATGCCACTGGTTCTAGACAATGCAATTAAAACATTAACATATGCAAATAGGAGCTTCTAGAGGACCTTGCCATCACCTTTTGTGTGTGACAGACCCCTTTAGCAGTCTAGTGTAATCTATGTACCCCTTATCAAAATAAAGCTTACCTACTCATAAAGAAATTATAAATTTCACTTTCGTGTTATAAGATAAGGAGGAAAAATTTCCTCATCTAAACTGAAGGACCCCTTGAAATCTATTCACGTCCCCCCAAAGTGTTCCTAGACTCCAAGTTAAGAATCACTGGCCTAGAGGAAATCCCTCTCTCATTTAAACTCTGCTCTGAAAATCCTCAATGAGAGCAGCAAACACCTTTGGCAGGAACACATCTCTTTCACTTTTTAGTATATAATGATAATGATGGGACTTATCCCCAATTTTTTTCTATCAATGAAGGAATCTTTAAAGATTTAATGAAAGAAGAAAGCATTTATAACAAAGGAAAACATCAGTTACCATCCTAGAATTATGCAATAAAAATGTTCATTGATATTGGATGCAATGAGAGTTATCAACAATCACATCTATGTTTATATTAAAGAACTGACAGATGTTGCCAATTACCTTGATGAATGTTCTTAATGAAAAACAGTATGTACTTTGCTGATTACAATGCAGCATTAAATTTTTACATATGAAATCAAAGCAAAAGAAAATGTGTTCTATAAACTACTAAGTATTCTTGTACACGCTTGCTAAAAACTAGTTACATCTTGGTAAAAAAATCAAGTAGGCAATATAAAATTTACTTGAAATAATCTATAGCTTTACTTTAGAAATATCATTGTTTAAAATGGCACAAAATCAATATGAACTATAGAAAGGAAATAACAAAATATAATAAAATAGTTTACAAGATTTATATTATGATCAATTTTGGATGATCGTTTCATTAATTCGGAGCTGAAATAGATCTCTGAAGCCTTCTAATCTATTTTCTTCGTTTTACAGATAACATAAATGAGACCCAGGAAGGAAAGGAATTGATGAAGGCCACGTAACTCATAATTAACAGCGATGGAATTTGAACCAATATTCTTTAAATCAATAGTCAATGCTCTTTGTACTGAGCTATATGAACATCTTCAATTTTATTCATGACAGAGAAAAGATCTGATATTAAAAGCCTAGTATAAGTTTTAGCATGTTTTCTAGAATGCTATTTTGTGGTTATCTGAATAGTTTGAATATTTATTTTATTGAAATAGTACTAATACTATTCTATTACTGACATGAATTGCATTTTGTCAATGGAACTCCTATACAAGATGGTCTTATACGTTATCTTAAATAATACCCAACATAACTGCCCTACTTCAAAAAAGAACATGTAGGAAATGGGAGAGGGAAGAAAAGAGTCAAAGCTGAACAAATCATTGAAACACAAAAAGTTATTCATGCTATTCACGAACAAATAAAACTTCAGGTGAATAGAAAACAGGAACCATTACCAATGAATGAAACTAGTAGTTTGATGTCTCTTTAACTGAGCACAGCAAAAAGATACAGGGATTCTATAAGCAGAAAAACTAAGGACTAGATAATTTCTCTGATTCTCATGACCGCTCGAAGATGAGATTCTTATATAAGAGTTAAATCAATTTCAGAACACTAATGATGAAAAAAAAACAATAAATTAACATTAGAGAAGGCAACCTCCAAACCACAAATATGCTGTCAGCACTCCTATCAGTCACCACAATCATGCTAATCTACAACCCATGAAGTTGCAAGAGATTTCAATTCATGGTTGACCCATTTATTTATTGACACATTTATATAATGTGACCCATTATTTGCCAAAACCTCCACTTTCAACATCATGGAAAAGCAAGAGGTAGTATTGGCTGGAATTATGGGGTGGCAATGCAATAGTTGACCTAGAGAACTAAGAAACAGAGATAACTGGGGCAGGACATGTGTCAATATTTTACGATGCCTAAGGAAAAACATATAATAACCTACGGGTAGTTATATTTCCCTCAGAAGTCACTTGGGATAGAGACTGAAGTCAATGAAAGGCAAACTGCCCTTCATGGGAGAAGCTGAGACAAACTTTGAGATTTAGCACCTACTAAATCTCATTCATCCATACTAGAAAAGGAAATGTGTGATTACTGGTTTTTTAAAGTATTTTTCTTGAGTATTCATGAAAACTTACTTATGTCTTTTAAAGACTTATGAATTTTTTTAACTTAACTTTCATTTCAATATCTGCCAGCCTACTCTCCCCAGAAAGTAGGGAGTAGTATCCCTAGTCATTTTCTTTAGTAAAAACTTAAAAAGGGAAGAAAAATAATAATCCGTTACAATCATCAATCAATCAGGTCTGGCAATATATTTAGTATGCCCTATATATAGAAACAATGGAGGAACAGGTCTGAAATATCACAGACTATAAACCTCATATCCCACTTTTAGGTGAATCATTGTTTTATATGGAATTAAATTGCATAACAAGTGGGTAAATTAAAAAAAAAAGATGAGAGCCTGAAGATAGAGGGAATATGAGATAAATCTTAACCAGATCAGAGATTAACAATGAAGAGAAGATAATTCCTGTAGTCTTTAAAGAATAAGAGAACTCGGAGCAGCTAGGTGGTGCACTGGATAAAGCACCAGCCCTGAAGTCAGGAGGACCTGAGTTCAAATCTGGCTTTACACACTTAACACTTCCTAGCTGTGTGACCCTGGGCAAGTCACTTAACCCCAATTGCCTCAGCTTTAAAAAAAAAAATAAGAGAACTTAGTGAAGAATGACTAAAGAAGTAAAGGAAGGGAACAAAACAGGGGGGAAGGGGAAATTTCATTTCAATAGTTGGATAAGGGGCCCAATAAAGACTATTCCCATAAGGGAAGAGAGATATTTTATAAATGGGAGAAGGGATCTTTCAATGAATATTATTTGCCAGGATGTGATGCTTAGAGAGACCACTCATCCTGCCTTAGGGAAAAAGGAAATCACAACTCTAGGGGGCAAAGGATACCCAAAAGAATATGATGACATGGAACCAAAGAGAATATTTCATAGAAAATAGAGAAAAACTGTTAAAGAAGAAGGCAAAAGATAGTTAAATTGTAGAATTAGAAACATAAGAAAATTCCTGTTATGGGGAGATACTTCAGTTTACTGTGGGAAATTTTATTTCTGAAAATAAGTATACTAATTGCATGAGGGAAAAAAAGAAGAAAAATGGAATAAATAGGTACAAGGGCTATGTATCAGGGAATAAAATTCTAGAACAGATACAAGGGTGAGAAAAATAATGAAGAAAATGGAAAGGGAAAAAATTAAATTTAAAATTAGTAGATAAAGCAAACTGAAAGATAAAAAAATAAGGATTATTTTACTTTGCTATTTAACAGAAAGCGGAAAAGGGGGAGAATTAGATTGCTAGATAAAAGAAAAAGGAATTTAGTGAGTTTAGCAAAACTGAAACTAAAAAAGGACAACAAACAGGAAGGAGTGAGGGGAGGGTAAGGGAAAAAACTAAAGTTAAAATAACTGAAAAGGCATCTTATTGTGTTTACAGCAGAAAAGGAGGAAATAATAATTTGTTTTAAAAAACATAACAGTGGAAGGAAGGGAAAAAAAACTTAGATAAGGAAGAAAAGGGATTAATATAAACCAAAATTTTATAGATTTAAATGTGAATGGATTAGAAAATCCATTAAAATGAAAAAAGAAATGGCAGAATAGATTAGAAAATAAAACCCAACAAACTTCAGCTAATATGTACAATAACCCCCCCCCAAAAAAAAAGGCATATAAAGAATAGAAATGGGAGTCTGGAAGAATTTTACTATATTTTATATTAATCCAAAAAGTTACAAGTTGCAATAATGCTGTCAGATGAAGCAAAATTAATTGTTTTACACAAAAAGATAAGGAATGAAACAACATTATGATTAAAGGAAATTTAGATAATAAACCATTATTAATATTAAGCTTATCCTCAAATGTTTCAAATATTTTACCATCTAAATTCACGATGAAAAATTTAATTGAATAACAAGAAGAAATATAGAATAATACAATAGTGGCAGGATATTTCAATATCTGTTTCTTAGTTTTGGACAAATCTACAGAAACAAGAGAAAAACTACAATACTGAACAAACTATTTTGGAACAGGAGGATCTCAAGCTAGAAGACATTTTTCATAATATAAACATGTCTAAAGAATATATGCATTTATACATATAAATACATAAATAATAAAATATTTAGAATTATATATATATTTTTTCTCAATACATCAATTTTTTTAAATTGCCAATGTATGAAAAGATAAATCCTGAAAAAAAGGAAAAAGGGTAGAAATATTAAATATATCTCCTGAAGAAGCTAACATACATTTTTAAAAATAGTAAGCTGTTCAGAGAGAACAAACTAAAATTACAGACCTAGATGAAAATTAAAACAAAATCCTAATTAGTGATTGGGTAAAAAAATTAATTATAGAATCAATTTATAATTATCTTAAAGACAATCATAATAATGAAACAACATACCAAAATTGGCGGAATTCTAATAAAACACTGAAGAAAAAAATACATTAAAGTAGAAATGGAAGGATTAATAAACTAAATATGTTTTGTAAAAATGGAAAGCCAAAAAAGAGCAAATCTAAAATAAATAGAAAGGAAGAAATATACAAAATTAAGGAATAGTTAAATTGAGAACAGTAACAAAAAAAGAAATGACAAAATTACAAATTGATTTTTTGAAAAGGTTGAAAAAATTGAGAAACCTTTATCCCATATCATTAAATATAAAAGATAGAAAATCAAATCAAGAAAATAGGGATTAGGTAAAATCATAACGAAACCAGAGAATTAGTAAAAATCAGGGGAGATGATTTCTACTCCTGATAGATTTACAGAAAAAGCTACCAAACTTTAAAAATTAACTAGTAGCAATATTATACAATTTATTTTTAAAAGTTAAGAAAGAGAAAATTCCCAGGGATTAAAGAAAATGAGACATTCTCTAATCTTATTAATTTTTTTTGCTTTCCTCCATTGACTCCATCTCTCTCTTTTTTCTTCTTATACATCTATACTTGTTAGTATAGCACAATGATCAAATGTGTCAAAGAGTTTCAAATGAACTCTTTTTTAGACTTGCACCTCTGAGCACGTATAGGTTTTATAGAAAAATGCCTATTTTTTTGTTATAAAGGATGTATTGGAGGATAGGGAAAGGGAAGTAAGCATACTTACAAATTAGTTATATAAAAACAAAAAAGTTAAAATAAAATTAAGATTTTTAAAAAGTCAAATCTAGACAACCCCCAATCTATAAAAAGTACATTCTGAAATTCTAAATTAACTAACTAAAATTCTATTATTTATAAGGAGTCCTTATAAAGTCCATGAGAGATCACTTATGTAACTATATTATCAATATTGTAATTGATATTATTTTCATATGAGAAACTGCTATGTTCTGATTTGAACTGCTGGGATCACATCTTCCCTTTACAGATCTCCAAAGGCAAAACAAGTTACTTTACTCTTCAATAACCACCTACCCAAATCTGACATAGTGGGTACAAGTCCCTTCCATCTATAGTAAAAAAAAGAAGGAAAGAAGAATGCTCAGCAGCAGTTAAGAAAAGACCCAAAACTCAACTATACTCAGAATTATTGGAAAGGAAGCATTCTAGTATGTATGGTGAGATCATATGTCGACTTCCAGTTGAAGAATAATACCAAAAGTTACTCTAGTTAAACTTAGCTGCATTAGATAACTCTTTCTCCTTCCAATTTTAATATTTTGTAACCATATAAGGAATGATTATAAACTATAGATTGCCTGAATAAACTCAGAAGAGTATTTAAAGATGAGTAATTTTGACAATGGCACACACAACCCACAACTCTGACTGATAACTCAGTATTAGCATCCATTCATTCTTGGCATAGTATAAAAAAAATCAACCAGAAGAATTCTCATTGCTTGTAGAATACTGGCATCTGACAAAGATTTGACTGCATTTTACACTGGTAGTTTTAAAACACATTCTGAAATTTTAAAGCCTCTCTTTAAGGCCACAGCATTCTTTTATAACTCAAGAAGGTTAATGGGGAAAGAAGATGAGAAAATAAAACAAAAAAAAAAAAGAAAATAAGCCTTACTACAAAATTCAATGTAGAATGAAAGAATATTAAGGTCTAGAAAATGCTCATCTTACCAATGATTAAAACAAGTTAAACAGACTACCAAGATTTAAAAAAAAAAGCAGAAAACAAACAAAAAAAAAGACTGGTAAGACAAATGTGTTATGAAAAGACTTCAATGAGAAATAAATTTTAAAAAAACCTATTGTGTCTGCATCTGGAAATTAAAAGGGAAAATAATAACATCTCATATAATTAAATCATTTAGAAAGGCCCTTATCCTACAGTTGCTAAAATGCAACAGTTAGGAGGAGAAGAGGAAAAAAAAAACTTTCATCAAAGCAGCAATACTTCACTAAAATTTTATTTCTGATTGAGAGATTGGCCAAAACCTATGCTCATTTCCCATGTATTACTGTTTCCTAAAACAAACACCATGCTAAGAACCTAGATAATCCTGATTTACAATCCAGCATTGGTCTTGAAGTCCAGAAGACCTGAATTTAAATCCAGCCTCAGAAGTTTACTATCCATGTGACCCATGGCATATCACTTAACAAGTTTGCCTCAATTGTAAACTGGGAATTACAACAGTATCTACCTTCCAGGTTGTTGTGAAGATCAAATGAGTTAAATATTTGTTGAAGTGCTAAAAATAAGGTTTAAATCACTATTATGATCATTCCATGGATTGCTCTGGCTTTTTTCATTTGCTTCTTTCATTTATTCTGTGCTACCAGGCGAAGAAATGATTCATTGATATGTCCTACCAGTTAAAGCAATGTATTTTTTTTTTGCTAGTAAATCTGAATGCAAATGGCCAGGGCCAGTAGCATGTACACTGGCCCTAGCAGAAATGTCCTATAAATTCAGTCAAAACAAGGATTGCAGGGACGGAACAAAATTGAACACTACTTATAGAAATCAGGATGTTCAGCAGAATGGGAAAGAACTTCAACATTGGGTAAACCAGACCAAGGAAAGAAAAGACAATCATTCAATTACAGATAATAACCAAAAACAGATCATAATCAGTCAATAATAGATAAGCCTTGCCTATTATTGCCACAGTGTAGCACAGTAAACGGACAAATAACAGAACTGTTATAACATAATTGTTGAGAGAGTGATCATAGATCCTCCAGTTAGACTAGGGAAAAAAGAATGAATGGGTCAAGAGAATAAGCAGAACTTTCAGAGGCTCCAGAAAAATGGTAAGGGGCAAGGAAATTTCCCAAATAATCAGGAGTTAATAATAGGTAGCAGGTCTTTTTGAATGTGTGGTCAGAAATTTGGAGAAAATTAGGTTGAAACCTGTTAAACAAGCCTGAATCCGGGAGCTTATAAAATATGAGGCTTGCCTCAATCTTTAAGATTCCACACTAATTTTGAGAGTTACAGGAAATAGAGAATGGATGGCTGAAATACAAACTAACTTTACCAGGTGGGCTCTGGTTCTCTTGGCAGATGAATTCACTCTATCATGAAAGAGCACCTAGCAAAAGTGAAGAGTCACTCAGTAAAGGGAAAGTAGTTTAAAAAAAGGAAAAAGAACAAATCATTACAAACTTGGAAATGTGTCCTATATTTTGTTACTCTGTTCCCCTTTAACATATAAACTCTTATTTTAAAAACCTGGGTCTGGGTTTTGAGCTATTTCTAAAAATCCAGGCAAGGGAAACAAAAAGCTATACTCTTCCCATAGTCACTGGCTGTCAGGTGAGGTCAAGAAACAGGGAACAAGCAATAGGTACAAGAAAAACCAGGAAGAAGAAAACCTGAAGCAACTTAAGGTAACCATATAGGAATTTCAAAACAGGATTTCATATTAATGGACATAATAAACAATCTGCTGCTTGTAATCACAGAATAAAAGTACATAGAGGAAAGAGGAATTGAACCTCTCAAGTTCAGACACTTAACTAAAAAATTATCAAGTCAATATATGCTTAGGAACTAACACACACACACACACACAAAAACCTCAAACAGAATTTAAACAGCAACAAATCTTGTGACCATTATTCTTTGCACCTCTTTTCAATGCATCATATCTAAAATATATAAAAAGGCCTAATAATAATCCAATCTAAAACTGATTAACTCAAATAATAGAAATCACAGCATAAAATTTGGAAGTTTCTTTGATCAAGCTTTACAGGGTAAAGGAACAAAATCATTCTTAACATAAAAATTTTTAAATAGAAAATGTCATATAAACAGAAGGCTATTTCTTAGAGTTTATGGATGTGTTCTTAGTGTTCAAATTTTATACCAACTTTTTATTTTATTATGTAGACCTAATTATTGTGGAATTGATACACAAAGATCAGATGAGAATGATAAGCAGAACTCTATTGATGAACTACTGACTTTTTATTTTATACACCTAAAAACTAAGTACAGTGGGACCAGATTAGTAGATAGAAGTTTACAGCCTTAGATTCAAGGATTATAGATACAGGCAGATCATAACTACTCACATTGAGACTCATCTAATTAAGTACCAAAATACTTTTAAACTATGTTAAAAATAAATAGAAATTAAATTCCTGCTTACTTTTCAGCAACAAAGCTAAAAGCTATAAGACTTAAAATATCTGTATTCTTTATTCCATACTTCACACAAATATTTATATATGTAGAAAGATAGATATAGATATATACTAAATATACATATATTTATGGTATGTATGTAATGTATATTTATTGTATATGTGTGATACACATATATTAACTAAATATCATTCTTTACTTCTTTATACAAATTATATATATATATATATAGCTATTATTATTATGTATAATAGAAATGTTTCTACAATGGATTATATGAAAAATGGATCAAGCACTGACCCGTTAGAAAAGACTAACGTTAAAATCATTCCTCAAAAACATACCTACTGGGTGACACTGGACAAGTCACTTAACCTATATCTACCTAGATATTACTAAAATGCAAATAATCATACCATCTACAATCCCGGGTTAATGCAATTAAAGAAAATAACATAATATCTGCAATTTTATTGTTGTTCAATCATTTCAGCCATGTCCAACTCTTCATTTGGAGTTTTCTTGGCAAAGATACTGGAGTAGTTTGCCACTTCCTTCTGTAGTTCATTTTAGAGATGGGGAAACTGAAGTCAACAGAGGTAAATGACTTGCTAAGGATCACACAGCTAGTAAGTGTCTATGGCCAAATTTGAATCCATCAAGATGAGTCTTCCTGACTTTAGGACTAGAAGACTTCCAGCACTCTATCCACTGCACCACCTAGTTGCCCAAAACTTACAAATCAGTTTGCAAACCTTAATGTGCTATATAAAGGCTTGCTGCTGCTGCTGAGACTATTGATGTGCTGGGGGTGTATTCAAAGCTAGTGGGTACTTGAGAGTTCATTAAGCCCAACCCTGTAACTTTACAGATTCAAAAGAAAAAAGAAAACCTGAGTTTTAGATAACTCTACAATGATTTTCCTAAAGCCAAAAAGGTGGTAAGTGGGCAAAATTAAAAAAACCCAGTTCTTCTATTTCCATATCCAGCACTACATCTACCCTCCTGCACTTCTTTTTGCTTTACAAAGCAGTCACAAACCAGATTTAATTTCAATCTTTTCCTTTATAGATCTAAATTCAGTGTCAGGTACTCAGGCAATAATAAATGAACGTCATGGTAATTCTGATTATCAGAATATATTTACAAAATTTACAAGATTTCAAAAATCCTATCAACTTCTATATTGCATATTGTACAGTGAAAAATGTGTTAGCACATTTTTAAATCAAGAAAAAATAGAATATTAATTATGTGTAATATAAATATCACATTGATATGACTATTCATTACCACCTTGTTATCTAGGTGATAAATATCTTTATTACAGATAAATTAAAATTTGCCCACTGTTACACTGTCATTTTCAAAGCTAAGTAGAGAAATTAAGTCTCCTGACTACTATTGCTTTGAGACATGGATAACACCAAAGCAAGGATAGATACTGTGATAGAGATCCACAAGCTCTATTTAGCATCAGGATATATTAACAGAAATGGCAGAATTCTATCAGGCTTGAATGGTCAAAGCTTAGGAAAAGAAGCAATAGGTAAATATTTTTAGAAAACAATTTGTGCATAGAAAAAAGGGAGGCATTAAGTTATACTTTTACCCAGTCAGTTAAATAAAATTTTATTATTAAGTGCTTGACACATTCCAGGTATTGTACTCAAGTCTAGGAATACAGTGTAGAAATATAATGAAAGTTTTTAAAAAGTCCCTCAAGAATATTTATATTCTAATGGGGGAACACAACACTTAAAAGAAAGATGTAACTGAGGCGGGGAGAGGGACTGCTGAATAAAAATGAAGCTTTCCATCTTGAAGTCATTAAGATAAGTCCAGAGTGCACACTGGCAAAAAAAGAAAACATGGTTGGTTTGGGTACCCCTTTAAAAGGAGATTTGGGATACATCCAACCAAAGGGAGAAGACATTGAAACTAGGGCATAAAAGAGAGGGGATAGGGAGAGGCAGAGAATCTACTATAGAAGTTAGAAGAAGGTGACTTCAAGGACATAGGTAAAGGGTTAGAGTTGCTTCTTTGTTAGAGAGACTGGGAGAAAGGCAGAGATAAAGCTAAGTGATGCTGAGGATCTTGAAATTAGGAGAATTGAAAAAGAGGAAGCTCAAGGTGAAGTGTCATAATTTCCTAAACAAATGAAAAGACCAAGGTCCCCAGTTGGGAAAGAGAAAAGAAGGGTGGAGTTATGGGAGCCCAGAGATAGAAAGAAAAGCTTTGGAATAGCTTCCACCAGAATGAGGTAAAGAATCAATTAAGGAGGACTAAAAAGACTCTCAGTTGAAGTTGGATAACATCAAGTTTTAACACCCCCATTCAGAAAAGTTGTGAGACCATATTCTACACAAATATTTGTAGCAGCATTTTTATAATAACAGAAATGGAAAGGAAGTGGGTACCCTAGTGGTTGGGTACTTCCTAAGAAAAATGGTTATATAGGAATCTCATCATTAGTACACTGGGGGGAAATTGCCTTGAATATTAGAAAGCAGAGAAAATTTGTAGTATTAATACTAGGTAAACAAAACAAGGAAAATTTGCATGATGAATCAAAGGAAAATACTGAAAGACTTTAGAACTCTGATTGCTTCAGCATTCAATAATGACATCAGAAGACTGAAGGTGAAATATTTCTCCTATTTCAGTATGTCACAGGTACAGAATAAGTCACAAAACTTCAAACATGGCCAAGTGTAAAACAACAACAAACTAAACTGCTTGTTATGAGATGGCTATAGGAGCAGAATATGAAGTTATTGGAAATGATCATGATATAAAAAGAGTATCAATAAAACAATTGTTTAAATCAGCAATTATAGATCTGATATTAGAGAATCATACAAGGCTTTTGGGATGCAGCAAATCTCAAAGATTAAGGCAGGATCTAAAATATGGAAAACCAGCTGGTGTGAGAGCAGAAATAGGAATAGGGACTGGTCCTGAGTTTCACTAATATGAGCAACTCTCAAGTGAGAAAACTACCTCTTCTACCAGAGGCTAATATCATTAGAGAGTTAGTTCCCTGGAGTCTTGAAAAACTTTAGACTTTGCCCAGAGACCCAAAGCTGCTGTCAGCTCCTTTGGCTCTCTATTCATTTGACCAAGTGGTTTCTCTGACAGTGCCACCAGAAAATAGAAATATCTAAATGAGTCTTATAGGAGGATCAACATTTGTTTCTCCTCTATCTTCTTTGATAATGATTACTAAATGTGAGTATCCATGGGCCCACAGATTTTTAATTTAGATAGGAAATTCCAAGGCCCCACAGGGATGCTTTGTTTTGCATAACATAGAATTTGCTGATAAGCGTTTAAAACTGGGAGTCCTTTAAATCATACTACCACATCAAAAGGATGCAGAGTCATGGGTAGCCATGTGAATATCTGTTAAATATGAGCTGGTTACAGTGGAGTAACCAATTTATCTGGATAGCTGTTATCATTATTGGAAAAGAAAAATGTTTAAACTTGCATATGTCCATATTTTTAAAATTCAAATGTGATGGATTGAGTTTAGGGTTGTTGATTGTCTGAAGAGTTTTCTATTATATTATTGAAACATTTATTATAATATAAGGTACTAAGTGTCCCTTTATATTAATGCCTACTTTTAGCCACACTACACTTAACATTTGAAAGATGCTTTAATATTAACTAATAAAAGTGCTCCTGAACTCAGTAAGCTGATTTTATTTTACTCTATTAAGAGAGTCAAAGTCGTAAAACTGATTTCCTGAACCTTGTATAAGATAAATTGCTTCATATGCTTTTAAACTGCAGTCTAAAGCAAAAATATAAATCACTCAGATACCAGACAACTTTACTATAAATATTTTCCATGTACAGGAAATTCTGATAAAGTCTTTTAACTTTTCAAGAAATAAACTCTACAACAAATTAAATAACAAGCAAAACTAGACTAACATTGAGTTCTACAATGACAACCATTTGCATTTTGAAACACACCAAGGAACTGTGTATTCTTAACAATGAAAAAATAAGTATAAATGTAAGTGATCTACATTTATTTAGTCTATAGAAAAAAAGTAGCCATTTCACAATGTTTTTTGGAATGAAGACTTGTGAAAGGGAGAAATGACAAAGGCAAGCAAAACAGTGAAGATCCTCAAGTCATGCTATATGAAAATTCACTGAAGGAACTGGGAATTAGTCCAGAAAAAAAAAGATTCCAGGAAATATCTGGTAATTGTCTTCAAGTATATGAAAGGTTGTTATAGAAAAGAGATTTGATTTTGGTCCCAGCAGGCAGAAAGTCCAGTGAAAGTCCATGAACAAAAAAAAAAAAAAAACAAATTTAGAAAATGTTGGGGAAAAGTTCCTAATGATTAAAGATGTCTTTAAGTGGAATAGAATGTCTTAGAAACAGAAATCAATAGGAA
>JAJPUD010003181.1:61869-266071 GCA_023553655.1 Myrmecobius fasciatus | reverse complement strand
AGGGAGGGTGACGAGTATTGTGTAAACCTTACTCTCATTAGATTGGACTCTAAGAGAGTCAGATACATTTGGCTTCAAAGAAAGCACTGACCCTCCTTGTGGGAAGGTAGGAGGGAGGGGAGAAAAGGAAAGGGATAAACTAATAGAAGGATTAGGGGAAAGGTATAAAGGGGAGGGAGGGACTCTAAAGGGAGGAGGATTATTGGTGGGAGGTGGTCTTCAAGAGCAAAGTACTGGGGAGGGGGGAAGGGAGAGAAGGGAAAGGGAAGAGAAAATCATAACTCTGGGTAAATAAGATGGCAGGGAATACAGATATAATTATTTTAACTGTGAATGTGAACGGGATGAACTCTCCCATAAAACGGAAGCGGGTAGCAGACTGGATTAAAAGCCAGAATCCTACAATATGTTGTTTACAAGAAACACATCTAAAACATAGAGATACATACAGAGTGAAGGTAAAGGGCTGGAGCAGAATCTTCTATGCTTCAGGTGAACAAAGAAAGGCAGGGGTAGCAATCCTTATCTCGGATCAAGTAAAAACAAAAATAGATCTAATTAAAAGAGATAAGGAAGGAAACTACATTTTACTAAAGGGTTCCATAGACAATGAAGCAGTATCAATACTTAACATATATGCACCAAGTGGTATAGCATCCAAATTCCTAGAGGAGAAGTTAAGAGAGATGCAAGGAGAAATAGACAGTAATACTATACTAGTGGGAGATCTCAACCTTGCTCTCTCAGAATTAGATAAATCAAATTCCAAAATAAATAAGAAAGAAGTTAGGGAGGTTAACAAAAGGCTAGAAAAGTTAGGTATGATAGATCTCTGGAGGAAATTGAATGGTGATAGAAGGGAGTATACTTTTTTCTCAGGGGTTCATGGAACTTATACAAAAATTGATCATGTGTTAGGGCATAAAAACCTCAAAATCAATTGCAGAAAAGCAGAAATAGTAAATGCATCCTTCTCAGATCATGATGCAATAAAACTCACATGTAATATAAGGCCAGGAGAAAATAGGCCACAAGTTATTTGGAAATTAAATAATCTAATCCTGAAGAATGAATGGGTGAAAGAGCAAATTATAGACACAATCGAAAATTTCATCCAGGAGAATGACAACAATGAGACAACATACCAAAATTTGTGGGACTCGGCTAAAGCGGTTATAAGGGGTAATTTTATATCTCTAGATGCTTACTTGCGTAAAACAGAGAAGGAGAAGATTAATGAACTGGGCTTACAATTAAAAAAGCTAGAAAAAGACCAAATTACAAACCCTCAATTAAATACTAAATTGGAAATTCTGAAAATTAAAGGGGAGATCAATAAAATTGAAAATAAGAAAACTATTGAATTAATAAATAAAAGTAAGAGTTGGTTTTATGAAAAAACCAACAAAATAGATAAGCCTTTAGTTAATTTGATTAGAAAAAAAAAGAGGAAAATCAAATTATTAGTCTCAAAAATGATAAGGGAGAACTTTCCTCCAATGAAGAGGAAATTAGAGTAATAATTAGGAGTTTCTTTGCCCAACTTTATGCCAATAAATTTGATAATGTAAATGAAATGGAGGAATATCTACAAAAATATAGATTGCCCAGATTAACAGAAGAGGAAATAAATTATTTAAATAGCCCTATTTCAGAAAAAGAAATAGAACAAGCTATTAATCAACTCCCTAAGAAAAAATCTCCAGGACCAGATGGATTTACATGTGAATTTTACCAAACATTCAAGGAACAATTAATCCCAATACTATATAAAGTATTCGAAAAAATAGGGAAAGAAGGTGTACTACCAAATTCCTTCTATGACACAGATATGGTGCTGATAGCTAAACCAGGTAGGGAGAAAACTGAGAAAGAAAACTATAGACCCATTTCCCTAATGAATATTGATGCAAAAATTTTAAATAAGATTCTAGCAACAAGATTACAGAAAGTCATCCCCAGGATAATACATCATGACCAAGTAGGATTTATACCAGGAATGCAGGGCTGGTTCAATATTAGGAAAACTATTAGCATAATCAATTATATTAATAACCAAATTAATAAAAATCATATGATTATCTCTATAGATGCAGAAAAAGCCTTTGATAAAATCCAACACCCATTCCTATTAAAAACACTGGAGAGTATAGGAATAAATGGGCTTTTCCTTAAAATGATAAGTAGTATCTACTTAAAACCTTCAGCAAGCATCATATGTAATGGAGTCAAACTAGAACCATTCCCAATAAGATCAGGAGTGAAACAAGGCTGCCCACTGTCACCATTACTATTTAATATTGTATTAGAAATGTTAGCTTTAGCAATAAGAGAAGAAAAAGAGATAAAAGGAATCAGAGTAGGTAGTGAAGAAACCAAATTATCACTCTTTGCAGATGACATGATGGTATACTTAGAGAATCCTAGAGACTCAACTAAAAAACTACTAGAAACAATTCACACCTTTAGCAAAGTGGCAGGATACAAAATAAATCCACATAAATCATCAGCATTTTTATATATTACCAATAAAGTTCAGCAGCAAGAGATACAAAAAGAAATCCCATTCAAAATAACTGTTGATAGTATAAAATATTTGGGAATTTATCTGCCAAGGGATAGTCAGGAACTATATGAACTAAATTACAAAACACTTTCCACACAAATCAAATCAGACCTAGTCAATTGGAAAAACTTAAAATGCTCATGGGTAGGACGAGCGAATATAATAAAAATGACAATACTACCCAAACTAATTTACTTATTTAGTGCCATACCAATCAAACTCCCAAGAAATTATCTTACAGATCTAGAAAAAATAGTAGCAAAGTTCATTTGGAAAAACAAAAGGTCTAGAATTTCAAGGGGATTAATGAAAAAAAAGGCTGAAGATGGTGGACTTGCTGTACCAGATCTAAAACTATATTATAAAGCAGCGGTCATCAAAACCATTTGGTACTGGCTAAGAAATAGAGTAGTCGATCAGTGGAATAGGATAGAATCACAAGACAAACTAGGCAATAACTATAGCAATTTGGTTTTTGATAAACCCAAAGACCCCAGCTTTTGGGATAAGTATTCACTATTTGACAAAAACTGCTGGGAAAACTGGAAACTAGTGTGGAAGAAATTAGGGCTTGACCCACATCTAACACCACATACCAAGATAAGATCTAAATGGGTTCATGATCTGGATATAAAGAGTTATTTTGTAAACAAGTTAGAGGAACATAATATAGTTTACCTCTCAGACCTGTGGAGATGGAATAAATTTATGTCCAAAGAAGAACTGGAACTTTTAATTGAAAACCAGATAGATAACTTTGACTATATTAAATTAAAAAGTTTTTGTACAAATAAAATCAATGCAGACAAGATTAGGAGGGAAGCAATAAATTGGGAAATCATCTTTACATTTAAGGGTTCTGATAAAGGTCTCATCTCTAAAATATATAGAGAATTGTCTCATATTTATAAAAATTCAAGCCATTCTCCAATCAATAAATGGTCAAAGGATATGAACAGACAATTTTCAGAGGATGAAATTAAAACTATTTATAGTCATATGAAAAGGTGCTCCAAATCACTATTGATCAGAGAAATGCAAATCAAGACAACCCTGAGATACCACTTCACCCCTGTCAGATTGGCTAAAATGACAGGAAAAGTTAATGATGAATGTTGGAGGGGTTGTGGGAAGGCTGGGACACTGATGCATTGTTGGTGGAGCTGTGAACGGATACAGCCATTCTGGAGAACAATTTGGAGCTATGCTCAAAAAGTTATCAAACTGTGCATACCCTTTGACCCAGCAGCATTTCTATTGGGCTTATATCCCAAAGAAATCATAAAGAAAGGAAAAGGCCCCACATGTGCAAGAATGTTTGTGGCAGCCCTTTTTGTAGTGGCTAGAAACTGGAAATTGAATAGATGCCCTTCAATTGGAGAATGGCTGAATAAATTATGGTATATGAATATTATGGAATATTATTGTTCTGTAAGAAATGACCAGCAAGATGATTTCAGAGAGGCCTGGAGAGACTTACATGAACTGATGCTGAGTGAAATGAGCAGAACCAGGAGATCATTATACACAGCAACAACAGTACTATATGACGATCAATTCTGATGGACATGGCTCTCTTCAACAATGAAATGTTTCAAACCACCTCCAATTGTTCACTGAAGAGAGCCATATACACCCAGAGAGAGGGATGCGAAATGTGGACCACAACATAACATTCTCATACTCCTTGATTGATGTTTGCTTACATTGTGTTTCCTTTATCTGATATATCGTTCGTGTAGATAAGATTTTTCTTGCACACCAATGATAAGTTTGGAAATATGTATACATATATTCGATTTGCCAATATTTTAACATAATTAACATGTAGTGGATATCCTGCCATCTAGGGGGAGGGGTGGGGAGTTGGGGGGAAAAATTTGTAACGGAAAACTATGTAAGGGTTATTGTTGAAGAATTACCCACACATATGTTATTCAAATAAAATAAAAATTAAAAAAAAAAAAAAAAATAAAAAAAAAAAAAAAATAAAATGCTTTATAAGTGTGAGTTTATTATTACTATGGGATACAAAGATGGAAAAACAGAGACAAAAAGACATGAGAAACTAAAAGGTTATATAGATATAAAGGTATCTGATATGAATAGAGATAGTAGATTCAGGGAGAACATTAACTATGGAAATAGAAAGGATGACAAAGGTAAGGAGAAATGGAAATTTGAGAAAGCAAAGTAAATATGGGTGGATCAATTCACATTTGGTGAAAATGTTTAAGGCGTCTCAAAAGATCTTTGCAATCCTAGTTTAAAACATTTAATTTCTCAAAGGTCTCCTGGATACAAAAATAACTGAAAGGCAGAAATTAGAATTTCAACAAAAAGTCATGGCCAAAGTAGAAGTACTCACATCACCCACTGTTCTGCCTAGGGTACAGAGCCAGTATTGGCTCAGTAACTCTTGATAGGAGCAGATTTTATGCCTTTAGATATGCTTTTGGCTGTTTCTTTCACACACTGTCAAAAATGTTTTCTATAGCTTTGATTTTGTCACAGCTTTCTCAGATGAAGTGGTAAAAATGGTAAACAAAAATGGGCCTAAAGACTATAGAAGTATCGTCCTTGTTCCTACCCCAACCTTCAAAAGGCCTGCCATGTTTCAAAAAGATCCTAGGACTACAAATATGTACCTTGTGGAATAAATTTTCATATGAACATCTTATCATTACAAAAATTTACTTGCTTCTATTTTAAAAAATCCAGCCAAAAACTGGAGAAATGAAGCATCCTTCCCAATCATACTCCATACAACCTTTGAGATCTATAAGAAACCTGAGCCCATCTTCATATATGCCCCTATTCCAACTCCTTCCCATTCTATCATCTTCTAAACTCATCCCCTATCCATTTCCCTTTCCCTAGTGTTTTCCCCTCCTTAGCTTCAGCTCTTCACCATTTCTTATCCCCAATCCTATCCTCTCATCCTATCTCCCACCCAGCAAATCTCTTCCCCATCCTATATGCCAATCCCTTCATCTCTCCCATTCTCATTCCCATTGTCATACAGAGACCCAATCACTAGTAACCTTCCCCTTCAAGAAGTGACGATTCTCTATTTCTTGTAGCTGAGTTCAAATATATGACTTATTACTACTCAGATTACCTTTGGAGCTATACTTTGGAAAACTGACCACCAAACTATCAACTATGGATCTCTCAAAATTCATCTCCACCTTAAACCCAAAGAGATCTTAAAGGAAGGAAAGTGACCCACATGTGCAAAAATGTTTGTGGCAGCCCTTTTTGTAATGGCTAGAAACTAGAAACTGAATGGTTGCCCATCAATTGGAGAATGGCTGAATAAATTATGGTATATGAATGTTATGGAATATTATTGTTCTGTAAGAAACGACCAGCAGGATGATTTCAGAGAGACCTGGAGAGACTTGCATGAACTGATGCTGAGTGAAATGAGCATAACCAGGAGATCATTACACATGGCAACAACAAGATTATATGATGATCAATTCTGATGGACATGGTTCTCTTCAACAATGAAATGTTTCAAACCAGTTCCAATTGTTCAGCGATGAAGAAAGCCATACACACCCAGAGAGAGGGATATGAATGTGGACCACAACATAACATTTTCAGCTCTCTATTGATGTTTGCTTTCATTGTGTTTCCCTTCTCAGATTTTTTTTCTTGTAGATCCGACTTTTCTTGCACAGCAAGATAACTGTAAAAATATGTATACACATATTCGATTTATCAAGTATTTTAACATAATTAACATGTAGTAGACTTCCTGCCATCTAGGGGAGGGGTGGGGGCTGGGGGGGGAAATTTGTAACAGAAAGCTTTTCAAAGGTCAATGTTGAAAAATTAACCATATATATGTTTTGCAAATAAAAAGCTTTAATTAAAAAAAAAATTCATCGCCGCCCATCCATAGGAAAACATAGACATAGTCCCAAAAGAAAGTCCTTTGATTGCAGCCCTTCTCTGATACACAACTGAGGCTGCACATAATACCACTAGGAAAAAATAAGAGGGACAAAACCCAAGCCACCATAGTCAAGATGCTACAAATTTGTCTTTACCTTGATTTGTCATTTACTTTCCCACTTTTTCAAATGCTTCACCAAACCACTTAAAACAGTCAAGCTTCTCTGACTAGCAATGAAAGTAGTATAAAATCCATTCTGCCTACCTGGACATGAATAGAGCTTCTAGATCTTGTCTATGGTGCACAACTTCTGTGAATTTCTCTACCCTGTACTTATTTCTAATACCCATTTTCCATCCCCCAATCTGTCCTTATCCCCCACCCCCATCACTATTTCCCATGTTCTGTCTCTATATCTACCATCTCCTTTACTCTAAATCTAATATGTATCAACCATTCTCCACCCCTCACCACATCTACATTCTCCATCTTATGATTAACCCATTCTATTCTTTTTCTTTATCATTAGCCCTATTCTCACTATCACCTACAATTTCCTACCTTCAATCCCACCATATCCAAATCCATTACTCCACTCCCCACCCCATCCCTATCCCAATTTCCAATTAATTCCCAAATTCCATCTACATTTACAACCCTGCCCTAATCATTATCCTAAATTCCATCTCTCTTTATTCCATTATTCTTTATTCTCTAAATTCCATGTCTCTTTATTCTTATCCTTATCTATATCATCATTTTCTCTTTGATCTCCATGCCCATCTTCAATCGGTTATGGCCTTGTGTATTGCTACTCACTGCAAAAAAAAAAAAAAAAAAAAAGCCTTCCTATTTGTTTAAACCCAGAATGGTCACTTGGCCAATGGTACAGCCCTGAAGTAATTAAAACGATATCTTAATTACCAGAACAATGCCTACTCTAGGCTAACAGTTCAGTTCCAAACCCAAATGATCTTGGAGACTTTCTAGAGAGACATGAGATAATAATTCTGTCTTTTAAGTATTTGATTCCCAAGAGAGAAATGGAGCTGCAATGCTGACTTTACTAATAATTTCTATTAAAAATACAGCAAACCAGCCACAAAAAGCAAATGTACATTTCCTCTGATCTAAGGACAATTGTTGGTTCTGCTTTTACTTCAGAATGCTATGAGAAGACAAATTATATTAATAGAGATTTTATATGTACTTATAGTTGCTTGAAAGTATACCCTATACAAACAATTGTGTCCTTGTTCTATTTCTGAGACCACTTCCCTGTGGACAAAGGTATTTGTGGATGCTTCAGAGATACAACATGGTAATCTATTCATTATACTGAGGAGATAACAGATGGGAATTGAGCCACCACTTTCCCAGGACAGAGAGCCTGCCTATCACTGTAACCTCTAGATGCTAAAATAGAAGCACAAACACAACTCTAGCTATTAAATCTGTGACCTTGCCCCTGAAAGTCAGGAATAAATGATTTGTCACTCATCTTTAGCACTGCTCAGAACCACAGAAGAGGCTCCATTTGTTAATGTGGTTTCCAAATTTGCATCCTCTTAATATGCATTTATTGAGCCTTGGCTGACTCAATATGTGTCCTATGTGGCCTAGTGTACTTGAATACATTTTGTCCTTGTGTTTAATTCAGGTGCCACTGGCAAGACATAGAATACAGATGCTGCCTCCAATTTAGCAGGGAACATGAGTTCTGAGGCACATTATTATTGCTAAATCTCATGGTTGTCTCTATTTATTACTCCTCTTTATTCCCAGACCTCACCCTATTTCAGGTTCTTCTGACCTCTAGCTTGGACTATTATACAATTATTATAGCCACTTTGCCATTCTGCCTTCCTCACTACCATTTCATTTCTGTAACCCCCAAATTCATGCTGCATGGATCTTTACATTAATATTCCTAATGGATAGCTTTGATCACATTCTTCCATTGCCCAAAGTTCTTTAATAGCTCTCCATCATTACAATTGAATTATTATCCCTTTATACTCTGGCCATCCCATTGATTCTGAATTGTCAATGTACAAATCTTGTTCCCTATCCTTCACTAGTCACTCCCTGACACCTTATATACCTTTATTCTACCCTACAATGTCCCATACCAGATCTGCCTCACTCTTTCTAATGAGCCCTCTGGAATACCTGCTTCATAATTAACAAATTATCTTTCATCTTATACCTCTTTCTTTCTCACGCTTTCCAAATTCTAGCTCTCCAAATTCTTGTTCCCTTCCTATGATACCATTCCCCTCACCACTCTTTCTAGTACTATAGGTATCTCATAAGATTCTGTCTTAAGCCCTCTTTTCTTCTCCCTCTATACTATTTTACTTGATGGTCTCATCAGCTCCCATAGTTTCAATTATCATATCTATGAAAATGATTGCTAATTTATTTATCTAGTCCTCTTTCCAAGTCACAGTATCTCTGATATATTCCCCCTTCTCTTCTCTGACATTACTACCATCCTTATACAGGCCTTCATCACCTCACATCTGGACTATTTCAATAGCTTGTGTGTTAGTCTCCCTACTAAAAATCATTTCTCACTCCAGTCCATCTTCCAATGAGCTGTCAAAGTGATCTTCTTAGATTTGACCATTTCACTTCCCTCCCTCCCCTGTTCAATAAATAGTGACTTCCTGTCAATTCCAGGATCCAAAATAAAACCCTCTGTTTGACATTCAAGGCTCTTCAAAATCTGCCACCTCCAACCACTTTTTCAGTGTTTTATACCTTATTCCCCTCCATATATTCTGCAATACAGTGATAACAGCCTCCTTACTGTTCCTTAATACTCCATTACCCTACTTCAGACATTTTCAATGACAATCCCATCATTTCTGGAATGCTCTTTCCTTTCACCTAAAATTTCTAGCTTCTCTGGTTCTCTTTAAGACTCAGCTAAAACCCTACCTTCTATAAGAAGCCTTTTCTGACCCCTATTAAAGTTAGTGCCTACACTCTCTTGGTCATCTCTCACTTATCCCATATATATCATTTGTACATAGTAATTTGCATATTGTTTCCTCCATTAGATTTTAAACTTCCTAAGAACAAGGTGTGCATTTTGTCCTTTTTGGTGTCACCAGAACTTAGGATGGTATCAGGGTACCTAGTAAGACCTTATTATAATACTTAACCACTACAAATGTTGCATTTCCATATAAATTAACTCTGAAATTCATTTATCTGATCATAATTTTATAATTCCATCTTTCCCTTTTCTTTACAATTCCTAGCCCTTTTGATTACCTTCATTATGACATTCATTCTCTCCAACCCTTCATTGGCTTCATTGGCCCCATTCTCCTCCTCCTTCTCCATCTCAACGCTTTGGTGAACCAATTTATCCCATCATTTTTCTCCACCCTGAACTCCCTTGTCCTTATTGATGATCATACCCTGACCAGCCCCAGTCCCATATTACTCAAATTACCCACAATTCATCTTCTTCATTCCTATTTAGCCATGCAGATGAATGGAGTCAAAGAAAACTAAATTTGTGTCATCTAATTTCAACTGGTCCCTCATAGCAGCAAGGTAAAACATCCAACTCTCCAGATCAGTTATTCCAAGCAAACTCATCTCTCCTCAAGCCTCCCTCAGTAGCCTTTCCCCCATTCTTTACACCAAGGTGCCTGAAAGTAATCCTTTACTTCTCAAACTTACTCATCTCATGCATCCGGTGTTTGTTTTTGCCTTCACATCTTTCATACGTATCATCTTCTTTCTACTCAGATACCTACAACCTTAGTTCTTCTCACCTAGATTACTGCAGTCATTTTCTAAACAATTTCCCTATCTCAAGTTGTTCCATATTACAATTTATCTACTCACCTATTGTTATTGCAATTGCTGTTGTTGTGCAATTGTATCTGTCTCTTCATGACTGCTTTCATGGCATGTGGGGATTTCTTGACAAAACCACTGGAGCGATTTGCCCTTTTCTTCTCCAGGTCATTTTACAGATAAGGAAATTGAAGCAAACAAGATTAAGTGACTGAGGCCATATTTGAATTTAGGAAGATGAATGTCCCTGACTGTAGGCCCAGCATTCTAATCACCCAATTGTCCCACTCAATTGACAAGGTGATTTTTCTAAAGAATGAATGTAATCATGACAACTTACCTATATATATAAAACATATATATATATATGTATGTATATATATAATCTATCCAGATATATAGATCTGGATATCTATATAGTTATCTATATAGATATATATCTAGATAGATGGATAGATAGATAGATACCAGTGGTTCCCTATTTATATCTGATTTCCAAGATTTAAATCTAAATGTTTTTATAACCTAGCACTCTCTTATTTCTTTCAAACTTTCTCATACTTTTTTTTAACTCCCCTACTCACTCTACATTCCAGCAACACTAACCTATATGATAAAAATTGTCCTAGGATCTATTGATTATTTACTACTGCCAAACATATAATCAATGATGCTGAGACAGGGAAAATCCACAGTTCATTATTATTATCATCAACATCACTGAACAAAAATATCAGTGAGCCATTTACCGTATCTCCAGGGTAATTAGAGTCAAATTCCCCTTTAATCTCTTTGCTTCCCCTCCATCGTGCAAGATGAACACAATTAATGCAGTTCAGAGCATTGGTGGTGAAGTTTATGGTTTAACGCCATCTACATTTTCCATTTCTTCCATTCTAGTCTCAGGAAGTAAGGCTGAGCAACACTTACACTTTAGAGCTATTTCCCCCTCCCAGGAATCAGGAGTCTTCATACTATCACCCAGGTTATACCACATGGCTTCCTCCTACATTCCTTGCATTTCAGTCTTACATCACCTCCTGTCCACTGGTACCCTCACTTAAGTCAACTTTCTCTCTGTCTTTTTCTGTCTCTGTCTGTCTGTTTTTCTTTCTGTCTTTCTGTCTCTCTGTCTCTGTCTGTCTGTCTGTCTGTCTGTCTGTCTGTCTCTCTCTCTCTCTCTCTCTCTCTCACACACACACACACACACACACACACACACACATACACGCACACACCATACACATCTATTTCTTCCAAGTTTGTACCACCTATTCTCTAATTGCTATCTCACTTGGCTGTTCTCCTGTTTCCACACGACTGCTAGACTCTTCCCCTCCTGAGTCCTCCTGACATAATTCCATGTTTAGGCACAAGGCATGCTAGAAGGGGAACCTCACATCTCAGAGATTTTGCCAATGAAAAAACTCATGTTGTCATGCAGACGAACTGAAGCTGCTTTGGAGAATGACCATTAAGGGGCAGAAGTTATCTCAACCCATATTTCAGCCTTTTGTATTTCTATGAGTAGTAGACTTGATAGTTGTATTTTCTTATTTCATCTTTACAATGGCTCTGTAGGCTGGCAAGAGAAAGTATGTTTATTCCTTATTTAACTAAGAAATAGATTTAATCACTGTTGATCAGAGAAATGCAAATCAAGACAACCCTGAGGTACCACTTCACACCTGTCAGATTGGCTAAAATGACAGGAAAAGTTAATGATGAATGTTGGAGGGGTTGTGGGAGGGCTGGGACACTGATGCATTGTTGGTGGAGCTGTGAACGGATACAGCCATTCTGGAGAACAATTTGGAGCTATGCTCAAAAAGTTATCAAACTGTGCATACCCTTTGACCCAGCAGCATTTCTATTGGGCTTATATCCCAAAGAAATCATAAAGGAAGGAAAAGGCCCCACATGTGCAAGAATGTTTGTGGCAGCCCTTTTTGTAGTGGCTAGAAACTGGAAATTGAATAGATGCCCTTCAATTGGAGAATGGCTGAATAAATTATGGTATATGAATATTATGGAATATTATTGTTCTGTAAGAAATGACCAGCAAGATGATTTCAGAGAGACCTGGAGAGACTTACGTGAACTGATGCTGAGTGAAATGAGCAGAACCAGGAGATCATTATACACGGCAACAACAGTACTATATGACGATTAATTCTGATGGACATGGCTCTCTTCAACAATGATATGTTTCAAACCACCTCCAATTGTTCACTGAAGAAAGCCATATACACCCAGAGAGAGGGATGCGAAATGTGGACCACAACATAACATTCTCATACTCCTTGATTGATGTTTGCTTACATTGTGTTTCCTTTATCTGATATATCATTTGTGTAGATAAGATTTTTCTTGCACAACAATGATAAGTTTGGAAATATGTATACATATATTCGATTTGCCAATAATTTAACATAATTAACATGTAGTGGATATCCTGCCATCTAGGGGAGGGGTGGGGAAGTTGGGGGGAAAAATTTCTAACGGAAAGCTATGTAAGGGTTATTGTTGAAGAATTACCCACACATATGTTATGCAAATAAAATAAAATTAAAAAAGAAAAAAAAAGAAATAGATTTAAGAGACATGAAATAATTTGCTTTACAGCCAGGAAGTGGCAGAATTAGACAGCAAAAACAACCCTTCCAATTCTGCCTCTCTCTCTTTTCAGTTGTGTTTCTTTCAAAGCACTAGCTCTCCCTCCTTCCCTCCCTCCCTCTTCCTCCTTAAGTGATTTGCCTTCTCCTCTTTCTCTCTTTTTCTCTCCCTCTCCTTCTCCCTCTTCTCTCTCTCCCTCTCCTCTCTCTCTCTCCTTCTCTCTCTCTCTCTCTCTCTCTCTCTCTCTCTCTCTCTCTCTCTCTCCCTCTCCTCTCTCTCTTTCTCTCTCCCTCTCCTCTCTCTTTCTCACTTTCTCTCTCTTTTTTTCTTTCTTTCTTTCCCCATATTCCCCATATGAATGGAATTGGTCAAGAAGAGAACCTGGAACCGCATGTATCCTTGGGAAAGTGCCTCAATTCTTTCAAGCTCTCATATAACCCTTTCCCTGAGGCAGATACACAAGGTCACATCAACATCTTCACCAATTAAGAGACTCTCATGCAAAATGGCCCACAGTTGATTAGAAACCTTGGTTACAAAAGGAAACATAATTTCCGTATTCAAACATATGAAAATTTATCTTATAAAAGAGATACTGTCTGTGACTCCAAATAGAAGAACTAGAAATGATACATAGAAGCAACAGGGAAGCTAATTTCAGCTCAGTCTAAGAAAGAACTTTCTAGCAATAAGAGCTGTCTGAAAATGGAGCACTACCTCAAAAAAAGTAATAATGAACCTGCAATGCAAAGCCTAGCTGACTGCTTTTTTATGTATGTACCTCTCTTATGCCCAGATCACTTCCTACCCTATGATGTAATTGTTGATGAATATGTCTTACTTACCTTACCACTTAAGGTAGCTGAGGATAGAAAGTCATTCAACTATTTCCCTCAGCACTTAGCACTGGGGTTTCATACTAGGTCTTGCATACAATAGGCACTTAATAAATGTTTGTTGAATTTAATTAAATTTTGTAGAAGAGATTGCTGAATTGGTAGGAATTCAACTATATGACTCCTACCCTTTCGCCTAACTCTAATTTTGCATGACTTCTTTAAAGGAAAAAAATGGTTTATTTAAAAAAGAAGAAAAATCTAAGTATTGCTCACATCAAGGCAGTGGATAGAGGGGAAAGAGCCAATGAAAGAGACAAATACACTGCTGTCAAAAGAGTAGGAAAAAATTAAGGATAATGCAATTCCAGGAAAGCCAAGGAGACTATCTCAAGAGAGGGCAGACTAAGCACATTTGAAGGAGAAAAGGAAAGAGATGAGTTCAGGTCATTTTTGCCCACAAAGAAATCAGGTGTTAGTGACATGGTTGCCAAGTGCTTTTTCCTTCACATCTCACGTCATTTAATTCAAAGTCAAACCCTGACAATGAGAAGTGTAGATAGAATTGTTCACAGGGTGTGAGCCAGAGAGGCTGGCAGTTGATGCTCTTATCAGAATCTCCTAAAAGACTACTAATGAGGAGTTACTCAACTCTGAACAAAGCTCCAAAAAAAGGTAATTAAAGTCAAAGCAAAAGAGGTTGTTCGCAAGGCATATAGAGCTGGGGAAAAGTCAAGATGGCTTTTGGAAAACTAGTTTCCCCATCACAATAGTAATCACCTACTTCAATAGGGTTTTAGGTACTGGAGCTACTTTTTCAAGGGCAATGTCACTTTTTCTGTGGAAGAGACTCACTGAGCAATCACTGGTCCAGAATGGCTGCTTCAGTAAGAAGATTCTCAAAGACACTATTGGACTTTGTCCCATTCCTCTTGGACCAGAGTTCAATGCCATTGTTAAAAAATAAAACCCATCACTGACCTAACAGGATCACAACACATTCAGAAATACGTTTGGCTCTGTATATCTGATCAGTTAGCCTGATGCTTCTGTTATACTTATACATTAATGTGAAGTAGGAAAACATTATAATTGTGTTAGAAAGTTTTCTTTCTGTATCATAATAATAATAATGAATAATAAGCCACATTCATGTGGCCAATTATTATTACCAAAAAGACTCCATCATATGTGGCAATACTACCTAAACTAATTTATTTATTTAGTGCTATACTAATCAAACTCCCAAGAAATTATTTAACTGACCTAGAAAAAATAACAACAAAATTCATCTGGAAAAACAAAAGGTCAAGAATCTCAAGGGAATTAATGAAAAAATGCAAATGAGGATGGCCTAGCTGTACCAGATCTAAAACTATATTATAAAACAGTGGTCACCAAAACTATTTGGTACTGGATAAAAAATAGAGTAGTGGATCAGTGGAATAGGTTAGGTTCACAGGACAAAATACTCAATGACAATAGTAATCTAGTGTTTGATAAACCCAAAGACCCCAGTTTTGGGGATAAAAACTCACTATTTGACAAAAACTGCTGGGATAATTGGAAACTAGTATGGAAGAAATAGGCATTGACCCACACCTAACACCATATACCAAGATAAGGTCAAAATGGATTCATGATCTAGGCATAAAGAATGATATTATAAACAAATTAGAACAATGTAGGATGGTTTACCTCTCAGACCTGTGGAGGGGGAAGGAATTTGTGACCAAAGAAGAACTAGAAGTCATCATTAATCATAAAATAGATAAGTTTGACTATATCAAGTTAAAAAGTTTTTGTACAAACAAAATGAATGCAGACAAGATTAGAAGGGTAGCAGTAAACTGGGAAAATATTTTTACATTCAAAGGTTTTGATAAAGGCCTCATTTCTAAAATATATAGAGAATTGACTCAAATATATAAGAATTCAAGCCATTCTCCAATTGATAAATGGTCAAAAGATATGAACAGACAATTTTCAGATGAAGAAATTGAAACTATTTTAGTCACATGAAAAGGTGCTCCAAATCACTATTGATCAGAGAAATGCAAATTAAGACAAATCTGAGGTACCACTACACACCTGTCAGATGGGCTAAAATGACAGGAAATGATAATGACAAATGTTGGAGGGGATATGGGAAAACTGGAACAGTGATACATTGTTGGTGGAAATGTGAATGGATCCAACCATTCTGGAGAGCAATTTGGAACTATGCTCAAAAAGTTATCAAACTGTGCATACCATTTGACCCAGCAGTATTTCTACTGGGCCTTTATCCCAAAGAGATTTTAAAGGAGGGACAGGGACCCACATGTGCAAGAATGTTTGTGGCAGCCCTTTTTGTAGTGGCAAGAAACTGGAAATTGAAACGATGCCCATCAATTGGAGAATGGCTGAGTAAATTATGGTATATGAATGTTATGGAATATTATTGTTCTGTAAGAAATGACCAGCAGGATGATTTTAGAAAGTCCTGTAGAGACTTGCATGAATTGATGCTGAGTGAAATCAGCAGAATCAGGAGAACATTATACACAGCAACAAGACTATATGTTGATCAATTCTGATGGACATGGTTCTCTTCAACAATGATGTGATTCAAACCAGTTCCTATTATTCAGCGATGAAGATAGTCATATACATCCAGAGAGAGGCCTGAGGGAACTGAGTGTGGACCACAACACAGCATTTTAATGCTTTCTGTGAATATTTCTATGCATTTTGTTTTCCTTCTTAGGTTGTTTTTTTTCTTCTCTCTTTCTATATCTGATATTTCTTGTTTAGTAAGATAACTGCATAGATATGTATACATATATTGGATTTGTCATATAATTTATCATATTTAGCATGTATTAGCTTACCTGTCATCTAGGGGTGGGGGATGGGGGGAAGGAGGGGAAAAGCTTGGAACAAAAAAAAAGTTTTTTGCAAAGTTCAATGCAGAAAAATCACTCATATGTTTTGTAAATAAAAAGCTTTTAATTAAAAAAAAACTCCATCATATGGTTTCTACTTCTATCACCACCACTTAGAAAAATGGAAAAAAATTGGATGCCAGTTGTTTTGATGGCTATAGCACCATACCCCAGGAACTCTAAACAGATTTGTCAAGCTAGCAACATTTATTAAGCACCTAGTATGGGTCTGCTCAAGGCTGGGGATACAAATACAAAGAATGAAACAATATTGATTTCTAAAGAACTTTGATTCTGTCAGAGGAGATACCATGTACATATATATAGCTATATTCTATAAATCTACAGAATAAAAATTCAATCAATACTCAAAAAGATCTGTGGTCTCATTAATTTGGAAGTTTCCTCCATTAACATAGGTCCACAAGTCATTGAAGCTTACCAATTGAGTGTAAAAATCAAAGTGAAGAGCTCTCAGAACTATGGACTAGATTAAACAAAGCCTGAGGGCCTAAATTTTGGTTTCAGGGGGAAAGTAGAAAGTAGTTTGATTTCCTAAATAAGGAAAATAAAGCATATATAACCAATTAGAACATATGAAAAGGAAAAGGGGGGTGGGCTTGGGTCTTTCTTTGTTCTGGACTGTATAAAAATCACAAGAATGTACTGGACAGTGGCCTCCTCCCTCCGAGTACTTCCCTTTTGCTCGAGGGCCGTTGGACTGCGGCTGTTGGACTGTCTGGATTTCATGAAATTCTAAATTAAATACTTTTCTGCTTTTCACTTTGAGAGACCTCTGAGCAGACATTTGGGTGAGGGTCTGAACGTCCCACATACCAATCCTTTGTGACTCTTGTCCATGTTAACCAGAGAGGTTCTACCCAACAACATTTTTCCCACCATAATTAAGTTACTGGTGGGGCAGTTAGTTCTAGTATTCCTTGCCTTTGACATGTGATCAGCCCATGTTCCCTTACTGTCATACAGTTTTTTGATAACCTCTTATACTCCTGTTCTTCCTTGGAATTCCTCCTTGATCATGTGTTGTAGACTACTTATACCCACTATACACCTCTCAGCTATCCTTTATGGATAATATTTAATTTTTTAATTCTTCCATAGAAGTAGTATTCTCTCTTGCCATTCAGCAAATCCAGACAAAAATGAGCATAAAAAGATGAGCCTTCCTCGGAAGTTTAGGATTAGTAAAAGAGCTTTGCAACTTCCCTTAAAGAAATCTACCTCATTGAATATCTGCACTGTTTGTTTCAAGTATACATATTGTTGAACAAATATGATAGGGTGTCCATCCAAACACCTGAAGAAATATAGTCAATAGATATTCCTTATCAATTTATTCTTTCCTGTGTAGATGAATATATTAAACCTTTTCAATGGTTACAAATTCCTTCCAGGGGATTCTGCAATATTCTAGGGCTTAATATAATCAGCACAATGTCACCTGCAAACAAACATTTGGTTAACTTTCTCATCCACAAGGAATCCTTTTTTTTGAGACCACCAAAAAAATTTAATTTTAACTGCTGGTACTCAAAATGAGATTTTTGTCTAATGACCAACAAATGGATATATTACTAGAAAAACTCAATCATGTCAATCTTGACATTCTGGATATAAAAAAAAATCAGAAGAGAAAAAATAGTTTCAGCTAACTGGAAAAATGATTAACAGCTATTTTTTGTGAGGGTTTTAAAATTTTGGGGTGGGGCAGAGTTGGAAACTTCATCATATACCCAGAAGTCAAAGAAAAATTATTTCATGGTAATTTTGGTCATTATGTATTGAAATACTAATAAGTATTTTCCATAAAAACAATGACAATTTATGTACCTACATCATTTCTAAGAATGAAATGGTAGGAAAATTCTTCTAATAGTTCATTGGCTCATAGATAAGGAGCTCAGAAGCCATCTCAGAAGTCCAATCCTCTTGTTTTACAAATATGATCCAAAGATATGAAGTGACAAAGATCACACAAGTAGCAACAGAAGCAGGATTTGATAAGAACCTCTTAATTAAATCAACTTACAATCTGATACTTGGTTACTTCAGTATCAAAATGGAAAAAAATTGAGAGTAGAGAGAAAGATATGGGAGGATATGGTTCAGGAAAAAGAAATTACAAAGACCTATAGATTACAAGGAAGTTTTACCTCTATATTGAAAATATTTTTTCATTATTAATAGGCATTAGAGATGGTAAGCGCCAAATAAGCACTAAACACCAACATAAAGAATGAAATAGATTGCATTTTAACAAACAGAAAAGAGTATTATTGTTGTCATGCAAGTTTTCCTTGAATCAGCTATGTGTGTATATGCAAACCATTAATTCATCAAGGCTAAGTTCAGAAATGACAAAAAATGGAAAAAAATGATAAAAGACTATGAAAGTACTATTAAACTCTGATTTTTTAAACAAGTAATTGAGCATCATAAATGGAAAATGGATAGTAGAGTCAGCATCAATAGCAACTATAATAATTTTGGCCAGAATTTTAATCAATATAAATTTATTGCCACAACAAAGAGAACAAAAAAATCCAGAAAGCATGTTACAGAGAGATAGCTACCAAAAGAAATCCTAGGTTGGAATATAAACTCAGTTGTAAAACCTTACAAAAAATTATGATGGGTGATTATCAACAGAATCATCTTATAAAGCAGGGTAGTAGAGAGAACTAATTTAAAGAAAATACAGGGGCAGCTAGGTGATGCAGTGGATAGAGCACCAGCCCTGAAATTAGGAGTACCTAAGTTCAAATTTGGCCTCAGACACTTAATACGTCCTAGCTGTGTGACCCTGGGCAAGTCACTTAACCCCAATTTCCTCAGGAAAAAAAAAAGGAAGAAAAAAGAAAAAAAAAGAAAGTATAACAAGATCCTTAACTTAGTACAGTCACTCATAGGCAATCAAGGATAAAAATAAAAGCAATATAAACAAAAGCAAAATAAAAAATATTGCAAAATAAAGACAATTTAATTAAAAAGAAGTCACTGTGGATGTGTGACAGATTTCATTTTTTGGGTCTCTAGAAAACATAAGAAGCATTGCCCAATCCCATTATTTTCTAGAATCACAATTCGTAGATTGAACTTTGGAGTCAAAAGGACTCCAAATGCAAACCCTGACAGTGGGTAAATAAATGTATGTGCATTTTGTGTATGCATATGTATGTATGCACACATGCATACACATAATAATAATAATATATGTGAGCCTAGTCAAGTCACCTAACTTTCACATTCCCCAGGAAACTCACTAAAGTTACAGGTAAATAGCTAGTCTACATGGGTAAGGTAGTTTCTACATCAATAATTACTTAACTAAAAAAGAAAAAATCTCAAAGCAAGGCAAAAGCAATACCTAAAAACTTAATTATTTCATATTGATTGGTGTTTTTAAGGCAAAATATTTCCTGGTATTATTTTTATTATATCTTTCTGCTAATTTTTATATCTGCTAATACATTTCAGATCATTATTATTCCAATCAATTATCAATCAGTCTTTATTAATGATGGTCTTCCGTATGGTATGGTATGAGACAATTATGAGTCAAATGTACTAAAAAGAATAGTGGCCAATTATACTCTCCAGCTACTATAAGAAAAAAAAAATAAAACAAAAAAGAACTGTTGGTTTTACGTGAATGTGAGTTTTTCCTTCTCCCTAATGCTAATTTTTATATATTTGGTGACACCTTGTGGCAAGTTTATGAAGAATAATTGTCCTCCACTAGCATTTTACTATCATTACCCACAGAGGCAAGGAGATAGTATGTTTTCAAAGACTATCCGACTGGTATATACAGCCAGTCAAGTTCTTTCTAGCTAGCCTATTTTGTGTGTTCATTGTCTAACCACTAGCTCAGCAACAGAGACTTGGCCATTAAGTGATTCTTTTAGGGAGGATCACAGCAACTCATGAAATGAATTATCCCGGTAAAAAGGGGCAGCAAGCAATGAAAGAAATTGTCACAATTACACAAATCATGCAGCTTTTAAAATATTAAATCATTACTTTTCATGGCTTTTCATGGCTTATGATCTATAACTATTTCACTTCTAAAATACTTGACTGGCATTTTCAAAGGTCCTAGTTCTCCCATTTTTGGCCGTAGAAAATATGGGACTCACTTTTGCTTGATTTACTTATTCTTACAAAGGATTTTATTGGGGAAGAATAATTAATTAATGCTTGATTATTAGGAAAAATATTTTTTAAAAGCCCCATTTCTGAGACTGGCTGATTTTAATCAATTTCGTTGCTTTGCAAGATTTCCTCAGGATAACAATCAAATATGCATGCTAATACATAAACCTACACTGGAAATATTAACAGTTAGAAAAGAAAGGCAGAATGTATGATGGAGAGATCACTGGCCTAGATTCTAGGCAGTCTGAGTTCTACTACAGACTCTACCATTAACTATCTGTACTATGTTTTTCATTTTTATGGTATAATTATTGTGATTATATTCCTCCATCTCACAAGATTCCCCTCCCTTCCAGAACTGAAACCTCTCCTGCAGAGGCAACTAAGTGATATAGTGGACAGAGTGCTAGATCTGGAGTAAGGAAAACCTGAGTTCAAATGTGGAATCAGCCACTTGGCCACCTGTGGAACTCTCAGCACTTAACCCCTGACTCAGTTTCCTCAACTGTAAAATGTGGATCACAACAGCATATACTTCATAAAGTTGTTTTGAGGATCAAATGAGATAACATTTAGAAAGTGCTTAGCACAATGTCTGGCACATAATAGGCATTTAAAAATGCTTATCCCCTTCCCTATTACCTCTCACCTCCCCAAAAGTAAAGGTGACCTACACATGGACCAAATCTTACAATCCAACATATGCAACATTCTGCCTTTATAGTCTTCTGATTTTCTGCTGAAAAAAAAATGGTGTTATGTTTCATTTTCTTTCCTTTAGCAATTATGATATAAGACCCACTTTCCCTGAGGCAGCTAGGTGACTGCTGGCCTGGAGTCAGGAAGACCTGAGTTCAAAAACAACCTCAGACATTTACTGTGTGAACGTGGGCAAACTTTGTTTGCCTCAGTTTTCTTCTCTGTAAAATGAAACGGAGAAATAAGTGGTAAAACCAAGAAAATATCAAAAAGGGTCATGAATAGACAGACAAAACATAAAAGACTAAATAACAAAAACCACTTACCTAGAAACTATCCAGAAAAATGCAAGAGACTAGCAGAAATGTGGTGAAAGTAATAAAATTGTAGTGAAATTATCACACTGAGATGGGCAATTAAAATCCCAAACCTACTTTGGGGTATCATGCCAATTGGGCATATCTAGGCACCTTGCAAAGTAATTGGACTTTCAGGTGTACTCTGGAGAAAGATCACATTGCAGAGAGTCTTCCATGTTGTGATCTGGTAAATGTTTAACAACTAGCTTTCCAAGAAATGGATAACTATGCTGAGGACTCTTTTTAAAGTTTAATTTGCATTATTATAGTTTTCTCTATCACTTTCTTAAGTCTAGAAAATCAGCAAAACAATCATCAAGTCCTGATTTGTAGTGTTTGACAATATATGAGTTTAAAATGCTTACACTGAAAATTTAACAATCAGCTCCTTAGGTCCAAAATGGTTCTACCATACCTCCAGATGGAGCTCTCTGACTGTCACATAAGAACATAGGCTCATAGATTTGGAACATCGGGTCCAATTCCCTAATTTTACAGACAAGGAAATTTACTTATCTTTTAAAACCCAATTCGATGTTACTTCCTCCATGAAAGCTTTCTTTCTATAAGCCCTTCAAAAATAATCTTCATATCTTATATAATACTCTGTACTTCTCTTTGTATGAGGAAGTGGAAATTTGATTCCTATACCCTTCCAGGCTTGGTTGATGTGGTCATAGAATATAATTATAGATGATAAAGTACTGGCACCCTGTTTTCCTTTTATGAAGAATCACTCTCAAATTGAGACAAAAAGGAATGTCATTGAATTGGTGGCAGTTGAAGTCACCTCTCTAGATATGCAATTCTCAAGTGAGAGGGCTAATTGGAAGGAATATTCCAGAGCAGGTGCTACATCTGTTTATACCTGCTTGTATGTACCATATTTTATGTCCTAGATATTTGTATATTGACAGGGTTCTCTTATTATAATGTAAATTCTACAAAGGCAAAGATTTTGTCTTGTCTAAATTTTTTTATCTCCCCTCGTTCCTGATGCAGTGCATTGGAATGTATAATTTTGAAATTTAGTAAATACTGCAAAATTTTAATTAAACACCAAATTTCCCCCTTTTTACAGGTAACATGGCTAGCATTTATAAAGCACTTAAAGATTTTACAAAACACGTGAAAAATATTGCCTCATTATATCTTTAAAACTACCCTGGGAAGTAGGTGCTAATATTATCCCCAATTTACAGATGAGGAAACTGAGACAAACCAAAGTTAAACAACTTGCTCAAGGTCACACAGATAAGTGTATGAGGTCAAATTTGAACTCAGATCCAGAGCTCTATCTAAAGTACCACTTTGTTGATCTAGATAAAGTTGCATGCTAAATAAAATAAAATTTTAAAATGCTGACCTTGGAGTCAAAGAATCTAAATTTGAATCCCAGCCCCACTATTCACAATTTGTTTGATCCTGGATAAGACACAATCTCTCTAGGTCTCAATTTCCTAATCCGTAAAATGAGGAGATTTAACTAAATAATTTCTAAGATCCCTTTCATCTCTAAATCTATAATTCTATGACTTATAAAAATCATAGTACTGAAGAAAATTTTGCTTTAGCTGCAGGAAAAAAAAAACTTTTTTTTTTTTTACCAATCCCTTGGTTCATATTCCCAAAGTGTCATTTATAGTTTCACCAATTTCTAAATTTAATATGACCATAATTCATTTTTGTACCTCTGGCTGCATCTTAAACTTTCTGATGTTCACTTTTTGTTTTTAGAAAATGAGTTGTCCCATTCTGGAGAGCAATTTGGAGCTATGCTCAAAAAGTTGTCAAACTGTGCATACCCTTTGACCCAGCAGTGTTTCTACTGGGCCTATATCCCAAAGAGATCTTAGAGGAGGGAAAGGGACCCATCTGTGCAAGAATATTTGTGGCAGCCCTTTTTGTAGTGGCTAGAAACTGGAAACTGAAGGGATGCCCATCAATTGGAGAGTGGCTGAATAAATTATGGTATATGAATGTTATGGAATATTATTGCACTGTAAGAAACGACCAGCAGGACGATTTCAGAGAGGCCTGGAGGGACTTGCATGAACTGATGCTGAGTGAAACGAGCAGAACCAGGAGATCATCATACACAGCAACAACAGTATTACATGATGATCAATTCTGATGGACATGGCTCTCTGCAACAAAGAATTGTCTCAAACCAGTTCCAATTGTTCACTGAAGAAAACCATATACACCCAGAGAGAGGGAAATGAAATATGGACCACAACGTAACATTTTCATGATCTCTATTGACATTTGCTTGCATTGTGTTGCCTTTCTCTGATTCTTTTTTTTTTCTTGTAGATGGGATTTTTCTTGCATAACTTCTCAAGCATTTCAACATTATTAACATGTAGTGGACTTCCTGCCATCTAGGGGAGGGGAGGAGACTGGGGGTAAAATTTGTAATGGAAAGCTTTGTAAAGATTAATGTTGGGGAACTACCCATATATATGTTATACAAATAAAAAGCTTTAATAAAAAAAAAGAAGAGACTGCTCTTTGTAAAGAAAATGGAATATTAAAGATTGTGCTTGCCAAAGTTAAAAAAAAGAAAATGAGTTGTCTTTTTAAAATATGCTGTATGAAATTTTAAAATATTTAGCATCTGGGCTGTACATACGGAATTGTGGTAGTATGTCAGGATAAGGATTAAATATAGAAACTTGAATGACCTGAAGAGTGTACTACAGTTTCTTCATAAAATAATTTTCCATGGAATATAGCCAGGACTTCTGACACTCTACTACAGCTGCAGAATCTACAGCTGTGTGCCCAGCCCACAGAAATAAATCTGGATTTGTGATATTATCCTTTGACAGAAACAAAAAATGAGAAATAGGACATGAAAGGGCTTGTTGAGTATTATGTATTCTAGGGGGGCTGGCCACAAGAAAGATGTAAACCTAATTTGGACTTGTCACTCTCTCACTTCCCTTTTCTACCATCTTGTCTTTGCCCCCAGATACAGGAAATGTTTCCCTTTTTCCTAACAAATTCGGGCTTGTTCCCCATCCTTTTGTACCCGTCTTTTACTACATACCTTTTGTCAATAGGATAAGATAAAATTCCCTAATGTGGTGTTTACTTCTTCATGTCTAAAGGGACTGGACTACATCATTTCCAAAATCCCATCTAGTATTAAATTCCATGAATTTAGAGAACAGGTAGTTTTATCTTACAAACAACACGGAATAGAAGAACACCCCCAAATGGTTGTGACCCTCTAATCTGTACCATCATCCAAGAATCATAATCACCACATCACTGGTCTGGTTGTAGCAAAGTACTCCTCCCTTGGTGTAACTCTTGCTGACTTTTTCAAGGCTTCCCTACTTGGTAGTTCTATGGGTGGATCCTGATCTCAAGCACTCTTTCATATTGCATTCAAGTCCCTTTTTTTTTTTTTTTTTTTTTTTTTTTTTTTGGAACAACCCCACCTCTATGTTCTCTCTTCTTCCCTGGGGTTTGGTTCTCTTTCGGGGCTTAATCTCCCCCTCTTCCATTTATAGATTCTTTTTCTCTGTGCTTTAATCTACTCTCTAGCTTTCAGTTAATCCCACATTGAAGTACAATATAATGAAAACTGGAATATCAAGGTGGATAGAGCCTAGATGGAGCCTAGAATCAAGAGAATCTGAGTTAAAATCTGACCTGAGATACTGTTTACCTCAGTTTTCTCATCTGTAAAATGAACTGAAGAATGACATGGCAAACCATTCTAGTATATATGCCAAGAAAATCCTAAATGAGGTCACTAAGAGCAGGACACAACTGAAGAACAACTGAACAACAAAAATAATGGAAAGTATCCTAAATTTGGAATGAGAGGGTGTGGCTTTTGTATCTTAATCCTGAGGTTAATTTGTTGTGTGACTGCAAATTTCAATTTCTTTGGGACTTGGTAGGCTAGAATCAGTGGTGTTAAACTCAACTTAAAAAAAAAAACTCTGCAGATTGCATATTGACTTAGACAATCACAAATTGACATCTATATTGTATTGTGTTTTTACTTCCTTTGGTAAGCATTTCCCAATTACATTTTATTTTCTTTAGGGTCCCACAAAAGAGCCTGTCCCTTCCACATCTGCATCTATGTCCTCATATTTCCAGCCCCCATCTTTCCTTTGAGGATTTTAGTCTCATACTTTCAATTGTCTGCTGAGTATCTCCACTCAAACATCCCACTAACATCTCAATTAGCTTAACATAAAACTGTAATATCTTTCCCCTTGAAACTTCCCCCTCTCTTGACTTTTCTATTTCTGTTTACAATACCATCATTTTTCTGAATCATCCAGCTGTTTAATCTTTGTACCATTTATTACTCCACCTCTTATTCACTAAAAACATCCGGTTAATTGTAAAATCCTGTTGATTCTACTTTCACAATAGCTCTCATGTCATCACTTTTGTCCAGGACTTCATTACCTCTGCCTAAACCATCTTAATAGCCTCATAATAGAAATCTCCTTCTTCAAGCTCCCCTTTCCAATCTGATTTTCATACAGCTGTAAAGTTAAGCTTCCTATGCTTGTTTTAGCAGTCTAATAATGTTACACTCCTTTGCTCAAGAACCTTATAATTAAGATGGGGGAAGAGCTGGTTTTAGTGGTGAAAGCAAAAGTAAGTTAAAAGCAATTAAAATACATAGGTATACAAAATGGTAGCCAATTAATATGAGCTAAAACCTTCTGGAGGAAATGCCTCTAAATTATTTCACCATTATCAGGAAAATAGTCTTCGATTTTTCTCTCAAGTAAAGAAAAAAGGTCCTTTGATAGGAGTACTTTCACTTTTTAGCTACTTCCTTGTAATTCTACATATTAATGGTAACTATGATATTGATTCTCTAGTGGATTGGAAACTAAATTTTCAATACACAAAGATCCTAACATAGGGAAGGTCATGATTATTCCAATGGTTTTATATAGAGAGAAATATGTGTGTGTGCATTTATACGTCCTCTAGAAAAGAATGTGAATTCATTTATATTTCTTAGAGGAATGATGGCACTTGAAGTTATAAAATTCCAAAAAGCAAACAGATCTGTGTGTGTGTGTGTATGTGTGTGTGTTACAAGAAAGGTAAAAGGAGGGGAACATTTACAAATACCCACTATGTGCCAGGCAAAGATACTATGAAATTAATTGCAGCAGTCATAATTTAACTGGTTCTACAAGTAAGTCTCCCAAAGAATTGGTTTCCTTGTCTGCATATAACACAAGCTCCATAATCCCCACCTCCTGGCATGGATTGCATCCAATCTAAGGAGACATTACAAAGGATCATTTTCTTTGGTTAATTTTGCCCCAAATCAGAGTTTCTTTGGAAAATGCCAGAATAGGGATGGAATATTAAGTCTAAGTCTCCATAGATCATAAATACATGCTCAAGGTACCATAAGATAAAGTGGGTTCACAAAAGCTTTTATTCCATCCCACAAAAAATGCAAAAACAAATGTACATAATTTAAGGAAAAAATCCACATAAAGGACGCACCACAGTCCCCACTTTGGTATGTCCCATCTTTGCTATAGTTTCCCAGATTGGTACAGCAACTTGTGTTTTGATAACTGTTAGAAAGAAAATAAACTTGGAAGGAAAGCAAATCTCCAATATTTTGGTGAATCCCTTGGTCACTTCCAAGAACTCAGACTATATGGCACTTTCCACGAAAATTCAGACTTTCCTGGAAAGATTGCAAGAAAGGCAATTTTTTTCCTTTAAGACCCCTAAATATAAATTAAATAACAAAGTCCCTTTCAGACTTTGACTACATCTGCAAATGAAGGAACCAAAAATGTGACTGAGGATATACATGATCTTTCCTTCTGGGATTTGGCTATTGTCTGTTCTTTTTACCCATTCACTGGACTACATGTGACAATGGAAAAGACTTAAGAGTCTGAAAACTGAAGAACCCTACACCTCAGAACTGTTCTGTAATTCTTAGGCAAATAATTGTTATTGGGCTTCAGGGAAAGCTTAGGAAATACATGTAATGCTCACCATAAGTTAGAGTGAAAATCTGGGGTCTCAGAACCAGAAAGGATTCTGATTTTGTTCAAAATTGCTTAACTCTGAGATCTAAGATTCTCTCTGATTTAAAAAAAAAAAAAAAAAAAAGAATCTGATTAAGGAAATGAAATGTCTTAGTGGCCAAGATTGAAGGAACAAAACAGGGGAGGGTCTGTGTGTTTTGTTTTGTTTCTGTTTTTGTTTTTGCAGTGGTCTGCTTTTTCTAATACACTTGGGAAAAACCTAAAGACTTTAAACTAAGAAAGCATTATAGAATTCATTCTTCCTTGAAAAAGTAGATTAGATTTTACCTAAGCAAGAAGGAGGCGATGAAAACTTTTAAATCCAGTGAAATGCAATTTAGCAGAGTAGAATCTGGCAGAGAATATGTGTCCAACAGAGCAACATCTGATAGAAATGGAAACTAAAAGAGAATCTGGAAAATGGACCATCTAAAAGCAGAGACTGAGGGAATGGTGGGATATTACTAGAAAATATTAACCCTGCATCATTAGAGACATGTTTCCCCTCCATACATAAGCCTTGGCTACAAGTGTTAATTATTTCCCCATATCAAAATAAAGTCATAATGGGTACATGATTTGGGCAGAAAGAGTGATACCATAAGCAAGGGATAGTTTACCCATCAGATCTTTGGAAAAGGAGGGAATTTATGATCAAAGAACTAGAGAACATTATAAAATGCAAAATGAGACAACTTTGATTATATTAAATTAAAAAGGGTTTACAAAAACAAAACCAATACAAACAATATTAAAAGGGAAGTACAAAGCTGGCAAAAAAAACTACAGCCAGTGTTTTTGATAAAGACCTCATTTCTAAAATATATAAAGACCTGAGTCAATTTGTAAGAATACAAATCATTTCCCTATTGATAAATGGTCAAAGGTTATGAACAATTTTTAGATGAAATTAAAGCCATCTATATTCATATAAAAAATACTCAAACACTATTGATTAGAGATATGCCAATTAAAACAACTCTGAGATTGGCTAAAATGACAGGAAAAAATAATGATAAAGCTTAGAGGAGATGTGGAAAAACTGGGACGCTAATGCATTGTTGGTGGAGTTAATGATTCAACCATTCTGGAGACCAATTTTGAACAATGCCCAAAGGGCTATGAAACTGTGCCTATCCTTTGATCCAATAGTGCTACTGTTGGGTCTGTATGCCAAGGAAATCATAAAGGAAGAAAAAGATCCCATATATGCAGAGATGTTTGTAGCAGTTCTTTTTGTGGTGGGAAAGAATTGGAAAATGAGTAGCTGCTCATCAATTGGACTAAATAGGTTATGGCATATGAAAGTGATGGCATATTATTGTTCTATAAAAATGATGGAGCAAGTTGATTTTAGAAAGGCCTGGAAAGATTTACATGAACTGATGCTGAGTGAAACAAGTAGAACCAGGAATACATTGTACACAGCAACAGCAAGCTTGTGCAATGATCAACTATGAGTCTTGGTTCTTTTGGGTGATTCAGTGATCCAAAGCAATCCTCGTTTTTCCTCTTTTCTTTTTTTTCTCTCATGGTTTTTCCCTTTTGTTCTGATATTTCTCTCCCAACACGAATTATTAAAGAAATGTGTATTTTAAAAAATTAATGTACCTGTATAACAAAAAAAAAAGTAAGTGTTACCTACCTGGATTGCCTATGTGTGGTTGTGTATGAATTATAAACATGATTTTGGCAGCCAACAAAGCCAAAAGACTATCTTAAACTTCGTTGAAGGACATGTTGTTACTTTTGCTATACTCTACTCTGGTTAAAAACAATAAAAACAAGAACACAACAAACAGCCTTAGAGCTGGAATGGTCTATTCTATTTGAAATCATCCATTCTAACTTTCATGTTTTATTACTATCAATGATAAAAACTGACATTTCTGTAGTGATATTCAAAGAATGGTAGGGACCCCTTTAATTTTATATACAATATATACATGTATATGTATATATGCACAGACATACATGTAAATAAACCTCTGGACCTATATATACACGTGTGTGTTTATACATGTATACATGTGTGCATGTACAATATACACAAACACGTATACACAATAAATGTATACATATGTGAATATACATACACATGCTGAATAAATTGAAGGTTATCTCAGAGGGAACGTTCTAAGGGTAAGGAAGATTGTGAAAGGATTCTTAGGGGGGATTTAATTATACATGTGTGTATATGCATATATACATATATATCTTGTTTGTATATAGTTGTTTGCACGTTGTCTTCCCCATTAGATTGTGAACTTTTTGAGAGTAGGGAATGTTTTTCACCTTTCTTTGTATCCTCAGAGCTTAGTATAGTGGCTGGCACATAGTAGGCACTTTGTAAATGCTGGTTGACTAACTGGGACTAACTCCAAATAACGACAATTCACATTTCTCTAGAGCGTTAGAGTTTGCCAAGATTTAATCTTCACAACGCTTCGAGGCAGGTTGTAAATCCAGATCTTTTCCCACCACAAGCCAGCTGCCACATTTCAGGAAAGGGTCAAGGGCACGGAAGAGCTGCTCCAGAGGTGGAGCAGAGAACGGGAAAACGTGTCACTGGCCATGTCAGGAAAAGGTAACGCTCCAGGGAGTTCGTGAGAGCTCGGGTCAAATATTTAAGGGGGTGACTTAGGGGAAAGGGAATAGAGAGAGGGCATAACCAGACGCAAAAGAAAGTTGCACAAAGGCGGGTTTCAGCGGGACTTTAGGAAACACTTCCTTAAAATGAGAGCTGGAAGGGCAGAGACGAGCCTGGATTGTAGGAAAGATCCGCTTCGAAGTCCCTCCCGACTCTCACATTCTGTGACAGGAGGGTCTGGACCGGGAGGATCGGGGCGTGGCACAATCCCGCTTCCAATAGGGGAAGGCTGCATCTATAGAACACCGCCCCCTTCCTCCACTCGCTCCCACCCCCACCTCGCCCAAATCCCCACGCATGCTCTTTTCTCGGGCAAAGATCCCAGCTTCTCCTTTAAGACTCCGCGGCCCTCCCCTTTAACTGCCCCCTCCTTCTCCCCGCACCGCCCTCGTTCCGAGTCCTTGAGCTGCCTCCCCCACGCGAGCCTGAGCGGTTGCGCGGCGCAGGCGCACTGGCGACCCCTGGGGTCAGCCGGGCGGATGTTTACAGCTGTCGGTGGGAGGCGGAGCGGACGCTGCGATCAAGGGGCAGAGTGAGGGGCTGACGGAAGCGCCGGAGCCCGGATCGGGGGCAGGGGGCGGCCTCGCTGAGGGCAGGGTCGGGCGGATCGGGGCGGGGCCGGACTGTAGGAGCCTGGGAGGCGAGCCCTCGGGGCGCCTGGGCCGGGGCCAGGCCCCGGCGGGGCAGCAAGCAAAGAGACCCGAGGACCTCCAGGCCTCAACCCAGCGCAGGCCCTATCTCCGCCCGAGGCCCGAGGTAGAGCCGCCGGCCAGGCCGCCGAGGGCTGCGGACGCCCGGGGGCGGGATCCCGGGGCTGGCGGGGAGGAGGCGGCCGCCCCCGAGGCGGGCTTGGAGGGCTCCGCTGCCTAGCAACCCCACTGCCCGCGACGTGGGGGCTTCTCCCCCGGGCCCGAGGGCGGGCTCCGCTAGCGGGCTCCGGGGCACCACGGAGATGCCCCCAGCCCGGCAAGCTCCATGCGAAATTAGGGACCTTCTCCCTCGGCAGCGCGGCATAGTGGGTGGAGAGCTGGGGTCGAGTCCCGCCGCTAACAGATTTGGCTGTGCTGCCCTGGGCAAGTCACTCTACTTCTCTGGACCTGCTTCTGGGCAAAGCTCTAAAAAAAGTTGCAGCTCCCATCGGAGTCGTTTTGTTAGTGGGAGTTCCGTATGAACACGCTTGAAATAACGGGTCCATCCCAGCAAAACCAGACTGGAGAGGTGACTGACTTCCCAAGGTCGCACCCTCGGCTGAATTGTGGAGGAGGGATTTAACTTTTCCAGGGTCCTTTGCATTTCAAAGCCCTCTTGGAGAAACTCAGCGCATTCCCTTTTTACCCAAGGTCAAACAGGGCACCGAGCTGGGATTCGAACCCCGCACTTGCAATTCCTAGTGCTGTGCGCTTCCCCCTCCCACTTAGCCTTGCTTTCTGGCAGCTCCCTGCTGAGTGGCCGGGCACATCTGCTCCTCTTGGGGCTTCTGAGAGCAGGTTTTGGTTACTGGGATAAACAGCCCCGAGCCGGCTGCTTAGCGGGCCAGGTGGTGCGGCCCCCCGCAGGTTCTTCCTAGGCTCTGGTTAAGTCCCTGCCCAGATGTTGAGACGCTCGGTAGGAGCTCAGCTGCCCCCCCCCCCCCGCCCCCTGCTGCAGCTGCTCACTCAGCCGCTCCCCAACCGGCACAAGTGCACTCACTACCTGCTTGCCACCCATCCTGTGCACAAAGGCGGGCCTCTCTGGGCACTGTTTTCTTCGAGCATTGGGAACAAAGTGTATAGTAATTCTTTGCTTTCTGTGACCTAGTTGAGACAGTTAAATCACTTCTGGATTTGAAAATAATTGAATAAAGTGCCCAGGTAGTTCTTGACTTTCTCTGACATGCTAGTCAAGATAGTTAAATTACCTCCGGATTTGAAATAATTGTACTGCTTTTAAGTTCTTAAAGATGTTTTTCCTGGATATGGATTGTTTGATGGAAGGTGGAAGGTGGAAGGAGGAGGTGAGAGTATCCATTCAGTAGGATTCCCTACCCCTTTAATACATAAATGTTTTACTTCAAATGCAAGTTCATGAAAGGCAGCCACCCTTAAGATAGGCATTTTTCACAAGGTTCTATAATGATTCGGACATATTAGTTCTGTAAAGAGTAACTGATGGAAGTCTAAGACTACGGGAAAGATAAGGAGATTCAACAACTTTGGTAACGGTAGCTCTAGTAAACTGTTGAGTAGGTTACTGATTATATCTGTCTAAAGGCTTTTATTAAATGAACCTATTGAAGATTCCCGCATGGTTAAAATTACCATTTTAATCTACATTTTAGGCCTTTGCAGAATTTGGAATACAATCTTAAATCCAGAAAGGTTACAGATTGCATTTAAAAAATAACCCTTGGAGACCTTCCACTTATATACTCTTCTCCCTTTACTCCTCTCCAAAAATACATCCTACCATTAAATATTAAATTTTTTAAAGGCCCAGTTGATTAAGAGAGGAAGACACTATAGCAAATGAATCCTTTTTATTTAAATTTGTTCTTTTAAGTAGCTGATAAAATCTCTTGCTTTGTTTAAAAATTGGTTGCTTTGATTCTTAGGTTTATTCTAAATTACTGTTTCACCACACAGTTGAAAATAATGAATCCTGCTGAACCCCAAAGAAATACCTGAGCTATGGAGAATTGATGTAGAATATTGATATCTAGATAACTTGTGAGAATAAAATCTGAGCATTTTGAGAAGAAAAATTGGAGTTTTAGAGAGTAAGCCTAATTTTTGGTTTTATAAGAGGACTACTTAGGAGAGAGTATTTTACTGTTTTCCTAATTTAGGATTGGCTATTAGAGATAAATAGAAACAAGTCCTTCTATAATTCTTTTTTGCTAGCTGCTAGAGTATGAAAAGAACAAGTTGTGTTTTGGGTTTTTTTTTTCAGCTTATATGCAATTTTTTCCTCTTCTCTTGTGGGAGATAATGGTCCAATACTATAAGAATCTGGGAGAAATTGAATGAACTACAAGCTTAATACAAGTTAAATGTGTGACTTGGCAGTTTTTTAACTAACCAATGTGTTCTTAAACTACGTTACATTAATAGAAATATTGTGTCTACCTCTAAAGAAGTAATAATCCTGTTTTGTCTTGTCCTGGTCATATTACATTGGGAGTGTTATGTTCAGTTGGGGGGAGGGGCGTCTAATTACATTTTAGGAATGACATTAACAAACTGGACTAAGCCTAGGGGAGGGTGATGTTGAGGGGATTAAAAACCAAATCATAAAAGTATTGATTGAAGGAAGTAGTATGGAGAAGAAAAGTCTTAAAGGAAACATGAGTTTTTGAAGAGCTAGGTTATAAAGCATGAATCTTGTTCTGTACAGTGCCTGGCACACAGTAGATGTTAAAATGCTTGTTGACTGACTGACCCAGACAACAGAAGTAAGAGCAAAGAAAAGAATGGAAATTACAGAGACAATTTGTGGCTCTGTGTTAGGAAATATTTCTTCACAATTAGAGCTGTCCAAGAATTAAATAGGTTGCCTGAAGAGGTGATGAAGTCGCTTTTACTAGAAAGTCCTCAAGCACAAACTACATAACTACTTGACTTGGGATAGTGTAAAGAGAATTCCTGTTCAACTGAGAACTGGACTAGATCACCTCTGACATCCCTTTCAACTCTGACATTCTGTGATTTCTGAGTCATGGAAACATGTTGGATAAAGAGGTCTTCAAAAATTGGAGAAGTTATTTAAAAAAAAGATAGCAGCTTTTATAAATTGGAATTATGATTTGGCTAGAAAAGTTAGGAAAAGTAGATTTTCTTGGGGCTCAGAGGAATACTTTTAAATGAAAAAATACGATGTGGTATGTAACAGTGTAACCATGTTGTATGGTCTTGTAATGTTCATCATTAATTGGATTGGTTTTCCATTGTATTTTGTCCAATCGAACTACTAAATCATAGATATAATGGTATAAAACAATACCTTGAAAATTGAACTTGGCATAATTTGTAGGAAGCAGGAGCTGAGGAGAAGCATTTTAATTTAGTTAAGAAACATCATGTTGGAGCTTGATTGTATGATTTTAGAAGTTACTGATAACTAATGGTATTAGTTGTAAGTAAAATTAAGTAATTGTTAAAGTCATAACTAGGAAAAATCGTCATCAGGGTCTTCTCATGTTGGTATTCTTAAATATAACAAGGTTGTTCATTGAGATTGAAAATAGAAGTTTTCTGCATATGAAACTGACTCAAGGAGAATTAAAGGCATTATAATCAAATGAACTAATTGACCATAGGTACTGCCATAAGAGAAAACAGAAAAGCAGCCTCTTGAAAAAAAAATTTTTTTGAATGAGTACTAATGAGTTATAAATCTTGATTGTGAAGAATATTAACTATAATTAAAATCTGGTTGTAAAAATGGACAGAAATTCATGTTTAGCAACATGCATGTAGGGCTTTTGAAACATCTTTAATGTACTTAAATAATACAAAAGAATCATTATATGTAACCAGTTTTTATTTTTATTCTGAGAGGGAAATTCTAATCCCTACTGTCAGAACTGCAGATATTTCATTTGGGTATCTTTATTTACATTGTACTTTCAGAAATAGAGTAATTGATTACAACAATAAGCAATATTAAAGTTGTTAACAGTACATGAACAAATTCTGTGGATGTGATTGATAACCTACCTTGGTAGGTTAGTTTTTTACCAAATTATGGAAAGCAAATCTTTTGTAAAAAAAATTGCTATTGTATTTGTCATATAAAGCCATTGCTTTAATGGGATAAAGATAATTTTGAAAGGGAAATTATTCATTTTTTTATAGAAGGAATATAAATTAAGAAAAAGTTTCCATTTGTACTATGTATGTATACTAGTTGTTGGACTCAGAAGGCAAGGTTCTCTGTAGTTTTCCCCTTCAAGACACTTGGAAAGAATGGAAGGTGGGTATTTTTCACTTAAAAAAGCTAGAAGGGGAATACAGAATATTACAATTTACTAATAATTATAAATAATTGTGGTAACAGCCATAAATAGTAAGAGTTGGTCTTGAAATGGGTTTTGCATGTCTTGGAAGGTATTTATCAGAATTTGGTGTGGCATAATATTTATCATATCCATTACTGAAAGAGAGAATAAGTCTTTAAAATTCAGATTAGAATCATCTAAGTTAATGTTTTTCCATATCTGGTAAATGCATTGAATAGATTGCTTGATAGAATTATCCCCCTTTTCAGGTTTGGTGAAAGATCTTACTCTGTAATAACTTGAATTCTAATTCTAATATGTATTCAAAAATTTTATTCATGTCTTCTTTTTCTTATGTCTTTTTCCTTTACTCCCTTTGTAATTGTAGCTCTTCCTAAGCATTATCCTTGAAAATGGGAGGTGCTGTCAGTGCTGGAGAAGACAATGATGAGCTAATAGATAACTTGAAAGAAGCACAGTATATCCGAACAGAGCTGGTAGAGCAAGCCTTCCGAGCTATTGACCGTGCAGATTACTATCTTGAAGAATTTAAAGATAATGCCTATAAAGACTTAGCGTGGAAACATGGCAATATTCATCTTTCTGCCCCATGCATATATTCAGAAGTGATGGAAGCTTTGGATCTACAACCTGGACTTTCATTCTTGAATCTGGGTAGTGGCACTGGTTATCTCAGTTCTATGGTTGGACTCATTTTAGGTAAGAATATGTGTAGGAATATGACTAGTTTCTTTATTCTCTATCTGTACCATTTGTTTTAAAGTATAATAAGTACCCTTTAAAATAAAAGGAATATAAACTACTGGGCTTGTGGGGGGAGGAAATAATTCATTATTTTCCATTGTTCATGGCCAAATTTTACAATTTACGTAATTTTTCTATTCTTTTTCTTGCCATGTTGATTCATTCTCAGAGCTTTAACTTTTACTTCTACTATAGGTGACTCCCAAATCTATATTTCTAGTCCTGGCCCCTCTTTCCTGAGCTCTAGGCCCATATTTCCACAGACCATCTTCACATGGATTACCTAGTAGCATCTCAAACTCAAGATGTCATAAGCCAAGCTCATTATTTTTCCACATATACACAGTTTCTCCATTTGACCTATTTCTGCCTATTATTATTTCATTCAACTAGTTTCATATGCCCAGACTCATCATTGATGTATTGTTTGCATTACTATATCCAATTATCTCTTCAGTCAGTTATTCAGTATGTATTGAATAACTTACTTAGTTATTAGTTATAGAATAGGCTTACTGTGTGGCAGGCAGACACGATGTTAAGTATGGGTTACTGCCATCACCCAAGTATAGACCTTTATTATGAACCATTTGGACTATTGGCAAACTGCATTCTTTATAGGCTTTCCTGCCTCTAATTCATCTTTTGTGCTTCTAGTAGTATCATCCTTCTAATGCCCATATCTTGTCAGACCTTTGCTCAAAAATATTTAGTGGCTCCCTGCTGCTTGCGTTTTAAAATTCAAATACTCTTACCTGTCATTTAAAAGCTACCATAGCTTGATTCCCTCCTTTCTTTCCACTCTTACTTCATATTTCTCTTTTCTCTATATTCTTTGTTCCAGAATTGACAACTCCCTGCCTCTGAATGATTACTGTGCTCTTCTTGCAATGTGTTGTTACTTAAGTTTGTCCAGGGACCAAGAATGATCTCCCTTTCCCTGTGCTTATTGAATACCTACACTTCCTTTAAAACTCAACTTAAATACCACCTTCTCCATGAAACCTTTCCTAAGCCCCTCATTACTAATAGACTTCTGCCCATTACCTCACAGATTATAGTTATAACTACATCTCTTGGTGCCTTACTAGATGATAAGCTTCTTAAAAGGTATCAAACTTTGCCTGTTCTAAACTTCACATTTCCTCCAATAATTAACACAATGCCCTAAACATAGTAGGTGCTTTCTAAATGCTTGTTTTATGTTTTATTCAAGATTCATTCAACTAACATGTAATTGACTATTAAATGCTAGCTGCTAAAAAACAAAACAAAAGCAAAACCTAACCAACCCCAACAGTGAATTAGCTGAGATCCTTACCTTCAGAGATCTGAAATCTAGTAGGACTGGATGTGGCCCACTTTCTTGAGAAGAGAGCCAGTGACCAGAGAACTCTTTAGCTGGCCAGCAGCTGCCTAGATGTGTATTATATCTTCTGCCTCCAAAGAAAACTGGAGGATCATAGATTAAAAGCTTTACAACCTCCCTCTAATGGGTCAAAAATAGGACTAATGATAACTTTTTTTTGAGTTTCTAAGTTCTCCTTCAGGCTCATTCTATCTACCTATCTCAGTCACCAGGAACTAATTAAATGCCTACTTTATGCTAAAAATTGTGCTAGGTCCTAGGAATACAAATGCACACAAATTTGTTCTTGCTTTCAGAGAGTTTGCATTCTACTGGGGGGCAAGGGGGAGGGCAGTAAGGAGGGCTACACTGTTCTGTTGTAATGATTTTAGATTTTATTGTTTCAGTAGCATTTTTTTCAAATGGGGATTTGGCTTTTTTAACATGTAGGTGGTGTTTTGAGGATATGTTTATCTTGTCAAAGTATTTTGGAGATAACCCTGTTTCTCTGAACGAAGGCCCAGCAAGCAGGCTGTGCCCTAAGCTTGGCATAACAGTAATCTTTTGTGCTCTGGATGGCGTCATCCCTGGCAAAGCATGTTGCTTGCAACAGCACCAGGTGTGCACTGAGGTATTTTGCTCCCCTTATTTCTCAGGGCTGCCCATCACATGTTCACAATCCCTGTTCCTTGGCATCGATAGGTAACATTACAGAACTCTGGTTCTGTACCCCCCAGGATGGCCATGACCCCCCAGCCTTGATTCATTGGCTATTCCAAGAACATCTGTATTGTCCCAAGAAATGCTGACTATGAGAACTATCTCATGATCTAAGGATGATTGTGTTGTGGGCCAACTGTTCGTATGTATGTAAGTGGGCCCTAGTATCAGTATCTTTAAGTCTTCTTAGGTGGGCTTCTACCTGCAGGTGTCATTTTCTTCACTCTGAAATTAAATTTCTCTCTGTGTCCTATTCTCCTATCTCTAGTCTGCTGTGGTTTGGCTTTGGCCATCCCCAGATTAGAGGCTAGTTCCGTTCCAGCTAACCATTTAAAAATTATTTTGGTTTTCCTGTCTATATTAATTATTTATGACATAAGTAGGTATAATATAGTTTTCATATATTCTTTTTAAGTAAATAGATTTTTAATGACTAAATGCCCTATGTCCTTATTTCTTTGAGTGCTGTTATCATTATGAAAATTCATCATCCTATAATTCTGTCCTTTTGTAGCTTCAGTTGACTTATGAAATTCTCCTTTTTATTAATATAATTGCAAAATTGAGTAGAAAGCAGATACCAGCACTAGGTTCACATAAATATGTTGAGGACACATCCAGGAGTGAAGATGGTGGAGTAAGTAGTGAATTGTTATAACTCTTCCTCACCTCCAAACAATCTTAAAATAATGCCTCAAAACAAACACTTGAACAACAGAATCAGCAAAGAAAACAGTCTCTTAGCCCAAGAAACTTGGAAGATTAGCAAGAAAAGTCTATCTTGCTTGAATAAAAAGGGAACACATTCCAGTTCAGGAAGTATCCCTGCAAGTCAGCAGCAGTTCTCATATCAGGCAACCAGTGGGAGGTCCAGAGCCCCAGTGTGATGGAGAAGGAAAATGCCAACACTAGGAACCCCCCTGTGCCTCAGCATAGCCAGGGAAATATTCAGATAACAGCTTGGAGATCAACTAGCTCTGGGCAAACAGGTAGATGCCAGCCCTACAGGTGCCAAAGCAAATGGAGAAGGACCAACAAGGACCCCTCTATGTGTTTCAGCGGAGCCCCAGGCAAACAGGCAGCCACCAGGCCACAGCCAAGTGCTTCAGTGAAACCCCCAGGAAACAGCTTGCAGCTACACCAGTTAAGGTGCCAGACCCCTACAGCCTCCAGCTACCCCTTCATCCCATTAGTACCGTTATAAGGTCTGTACCCCCAAAGAGATTATAAAAAAGAGAAAAGGACCTACATGTGCAAAAATATTTATAGCAATCCTTTTCATAATGGCGAAATATTAGAAATTGAGGGGATGCACATCAACTAAGGAATAGCTAAACAAGCTATGGTATGTGAGTGTAAGGGAATACTGTTGTTCAATAAGAAATGATAAGCAGGCAGATTTCAGAAAAATCTGGAAAGACCTGTACAAACTGATGCAAAGTAAAATTAGCAGAACTAGGAAAATACTGTGCAAAGTATCTGCAGCATTGTGTGATAATCAACTTTGAATCACTCAGCTCTTCTCAGCAACACAGTGATTCAAGACAAATACAAAGGACTAACAATGAAAAATGTTTATATTCAGATAAAGAACTGATAAACTTAATGCAGATTGAAGTATACCTTTTTTGCTTAGTTTATTCTCTTACTTTTTTCTCCCTTTTAATCAAAAGGATTCTTTCACAAGTGTGACTAATATGGAGATGTTTTACATGATAGCGCATGTATAACCCTATACCAAATTTTCTTCCACTTTTGGAAGAAAGGAAAGGAGAGAAGGAGAAAAATTTGGAACTTGAAATCTTAAGAAAATTAGGGCTAAAAATTGTGTTGACATGTAATTGGGAAAATAAAAAAAAATTTTAATGTTGAGAACAACCAATAGGCTAAGGAAAATATACACCTAAAAATGAGCTACTTAAATCTGAATTCAGCTTTATACTACTTGATGTTATAAAAGTTCATGCCATAAATGCTTCTTAAAATACTTCAAAAAGGGGGATAAAGCCAGGGTGGCAGAAAGGAGGCAGGACTTTGCTTGAGTTCTTCCTGGCTTCCCTCAAAATCAAACTAGATCAAACCTCTGAACAGATGTTGGAGAGACAGAATCCATAAATATTTAGAGTGCAAATTTCCAGCAAAAGATATCTTGGAAGGACTTCAGGAAAAGTCTATCTCAGTTGGACAGGACCCAACCACAGGTATGGGAGACCCAGGGTGGAGAGACTCTACGTGGGGAATCTAGTGAGAGGCTCTTAGCCAAAATATAGCAAAATTGGCTACTTTGTCCCAGTTCAGAAGACCAGTGGATCAGACTAGCTGTGAGATCTCCAATGTAACTACAGAAGGCAAATAGCAAATCCCTCAACCTCAGCATTATAGGGGTTCAATGGGAAAATATACAGCATTACCGGCTCTAGGGCAGTGAGACGCCCCTGTCACCCAGTAGAGGAAGCTAAGACAATCTTCCCTGTGCACTAAGAGCAGATCTCAACTTTTAAAAATGAGGGGAAAAGCACACAAAAAATAAAAAAAATAATTTAAAAAAAAAGCAAAAAGAGAGAGCTATTATGGAGACCAAGAAGAACAGAACCCAAACCCTGAGGACCCTAAAGGCAAAACACCTCCATATGAAGCCTCAAAGGGTATTATGAATTGGTCACCAACTCAAAGGGTTCTCTTAGAAGAATTGATAAACTATCTTTAAAGAGAGTTAAAAGAAAAATGGGGAAAGGAAATGAGGACATAGTAGGAAAGTTTGGAAAAGAAAACACAGAAATTGACAGAAGAAAACAACTCCTTAAAAGATACGTTTGATCTTTGTGATCTTGGGCAAGTCATTTAACCCCAATTGCCTCAACAACAACAACAAAAAAATACATTTGGTAAGGGGGAAAGGACCCACTTGTGCAAAAAATGTTTGTAGCAGCCCTTTTTGTAGTGGCAAGGACCTGAAAACTGAATGGCTGCTCATCAGTGGGGGAATGGTTGAGTAAGTTGTGATACATGATTTTATTGGAATATTATTGTTCCATAAGAAACAATCCACAGAATGATTTCAAAAAGACTGAAGAGACTTAAAGTGAAAACCAAGAGAACATTATATATAGTAACAAAATTATATGATAATCAACTATGACGGACTTGGCCCTTTTCAACAATGATTCAAGCCAATTCCAAGACTTGTCATGGAGAGAGCCACCTAGAAAGAGGACTATGGGGACTGAATGTGGATGACAACATAGTTTTTTCATCTTTTTTGTTAATGTTTGCTTGTTTTTTTCTTTTTAATTTCCCCTCCCCTTTTATATGATTTTTCTTGTACAGCATGATAAATATGGAAATATGTTTAGAAGAAATGGACATATTTAATTTATAATGGATTACTTGCTGTCTAGGGAAGGAAGGCAAGGAGGGAGAAAAAATTGAGACAGTATTCACAAAGGTGCATATTGAAAACTATCTTTGCATTATTTTGAAAATGAAAAGCTTATCAAAATTAAAAAAAAACTGCAGAGGCTAAAAAAGCATTTAGTGCAATGGAAAAAAATATACTGAAGAAAACAACTCCTTGAAAAATAGAATTGGTGAAATGGAAAAAAAAATCCAGTGAACAAAACAACTCCTTTAAAAGTAAAATTAGCCAAAAGGAGATAAAAAAGGTAACTGAAGAAAATAATTCACCAAAAATTAGAATTAGACAAATGGAAGTAAATAATTCAATGAGACATCAAGAATCAGTTAAACAAAACAAAAGAAAAAATTGAAGAAAATATAAAATACCTCATTGGAAAAACAACTGACCTGAAAAATAGATCCAGGAGAAGCAATCTAAAAATTATTGGACTACCTGAAAACCACAATGGAAAAAAAAAAAGGTACATAGTCCAACACAGATTTCAATACTTCTTCACCTTAGCAAATTAATTTCATACACTGCTATGGCCAAAAATATTTTTCACTCAATGGCCAGCCTTTTGGTGATTAGACTAAATTTAGCTAGACCTTTGAATTATTGATGTTACTCATTTTGCCTCTGTACTTGGTACTTGAAACTTTTCAAGCTATCCTAAGCCTCTCCAGCTATTTCAAATAAGCCTTGGCAAACTCAATTTGGTGGGAATATTAGAGCTTGATTTTGACAGGTCCTAGTGTCCAAGAACCAAGGTCAAGTCTTGCCATCATGAGATAATAAAGTAAGATGATAGTGGAAATTGTATTACTTGTGTATACATGTATGGACTTCATTAGCATAGGAACAACTGGTAAAGTCCAACTTTTTGAACTTCTGCCAGTACAGGTTGGCATCTTCTCAGGAATTTATTGTTTTCTAGAGAGTTAATCTGGGACATGCAAGTGCCTTGTTTCAGTCATATAAATAGTGTGTGTCAGTTGTAGGATTTGAACCCAGTTTTTCCCAACTCAGAGGTCATCTATGTCTACTATGCTGTATTTCCTCAGGAACCCTGGGTCAGCTCCATCCTGTGAGGAGATATAGTAATTATGGTAGAACTGAGAAAACAGGAAGAGATCAGATCAGTAGTGTAATAATGAAGATAAATAGATTTAGTGAGATTAAGGAAGTAGAAAAGGAGATTGGATCAGAAAGAGGAATTTCAGCATTCAGGACTTTGAAGGTTGTAGAGTTCCAAGTAAAGGTGACAACAAAGTGCTAAAAGCTTTTTGACAAGAAATGTCTTAGAAAGGTAAAATTTTTTTTATATAGTTTTATTTCAAGTGATCCATGTATAATGTTTCTTTCAACACAAAAAGAAAATGAAAGCATATTTAGGTATAGCGTTTAGAACTATGGTATTTTTTTTAAATAATGTTTTTTAACAATACCTCTTGGAATCTGTTCAAGGCTCAGCTCAGGTGCCATGTCCCATAGGATATCTTTTCTAATTCCCTCCAGTTCACCATCTTTCCACATTTTCTTTATATTTGAATTGTATATATTTCATTTGTATAATCTGTCCCTTCCTCTCCACTCACCATAAATTGTGAGCTTCTCAAAGACAGGAGCTGTTTGTCATATCTTTCAGTCTCCAGCACTTTGCTCTGTGCCTATCTGATAATAAGCACTGAAATTAGTAATGAATTGAATTATGATAATAAGGTGGATATTTTGCAGTTGAATCAAACAGATAAAGAATAAATGAGGGTGGTGGATTCCATGCCATGATTAAAAATAACTTTCTTATTCCTGAACATTTTAGGTCCTTTTGGTGTAAATCATGGGGTAGAACTTCATTCAGATGTGATAGAGTATGCCAAGCAGAAACTGGACTTTTTCATCAGAACAAGTGATAGCTTTGACAAGTAAGGCTTTTTTTTTTTTTTTACTGCATCCAAGTTTATAAATTATAATTTAACAAATTGATGGTTAAAAAAGAAGAGATGGTCCATTTCATTTTTCACACCTGTCTAATGGATCCTAAACAAGAATCTAGCAGCCTTGTTGCTAAGTTGAGAGAATCAAGAGTTTCAGTCAGTCAGGATTTCATTCTTACTGGATTTGAAAATCCAGTATTTTGAAGGGATTTCAGTTTAAGTGTGTAGAGCCCTAAACATAGATGACTTGCAAAATCTCTCCCTAGTATTGCTGTGCTGAAATAAAACTATTCCCAGTTTGTATATGTTCCTAACATATACACAAATATATACTTTTATTTAATGACATAGCCCATTATTTCAAATAATTATTATTAATAATTAAGATAATACTAATGTTCTGCTGTAAGAGTTGCTAATAGGAGATTTAAGAAGTTTCTTCTCAGGATTTTTTTTTAACTAATCTAATTGTAAGAAAAGAAAAATGTCCACAGTAATTGGATTTTTTAAAAAACAAAGTAATGTTTCTACTTTTGGTTTTATACGTTACTTTAACAGAATTCTCAACATATTTTAAAATTAAATATATTTTAATAAGTTAATGTTTAAATAAACAGCTTAACTGTTGTATTTCTTGACTGTAGCCTTTTCTACTTGTGTTGTATAACTCCATGATTTTATCCATAGAGTACAGTTCATTGTCTTCCTATCCTGGCTATATTCAAATATTTGAATATCTCTGAGAGTATTTGCAGTTAAGTAGGAAGTGCTTCTGACTTGGACTCAAAACATTAGGGCTTCTAGTCCAGCTTCTGCCGCTTACTCACTCATGAGACACTTTGGTCCCTAATCATTGGTTTCTCCTTATATACCTATATAAAGTAGGTTTACTTTAAATAATTCTATAAATTTAGCATTCTCAGACTTATATAAAGTTACTCTCCCCATTTTATAAACTAGGAAACAAACTCAGGTGGAGAGTGATTTGGCTAGAGTTCCCTGACTCATAGGTGGCAGAGCTGGGACTGCATTCAGGACTTCTACCTCCCAGGGCAGTATTCCTTTCCTGTGCTATGCTGCATCTCTAAAGATTATTTAAACTAAAAAGTAGTATATAAATGTATTTAAGCTAAGGACAGTTGAGGTGATAGAATAATGCTTGTATTGTATAGACTTGCAGTATAAACAAAGTATCTGAAATGTTCTTCACTTTCAGGTTTGAATTCTGTGAACCTTCTTTTGTTACGGGCAACTGTCTGGAGATTTCTCCAGATTGTACTCAATATGATCGGGTTTATTGTGGTGCTGGAGTTCAAAAAGAACATGAAGATTACATGAAGAGTTTGCTTAAAGTTGGGGGAATTCTTGTCATGCCACTAGAAGAAAAGGTTAGTTTACTTTCACGAGTTTAGTGCTTTACTCCCTCATTTTCTTCCTTCTAATTATTAAGTCCTTCAAAGACCATTTGCCATGAAAAGACTAATAATCTGTGCTGTACCAAAATGCAGGATCATGTTACAGATTTACTCTGGAGAACAGTGTACATCAAAATAGAGAACTTGAACATTCTTTACTACTTTTATTTAAATTTGTCATATCCTTTTTTTTTTTAATGAAAGTGGTATGAAATGAAGATTCACAGTTTCATATATAATCTTTTTTATGTATTTTACATATTTGAACATACTCTTAAATAAGTTAACTAATTAAATGATATTTATTTATACATACACAATAATTATATATAATAAAGTGAACTATTAATTAAAAACCAATTAAATTGCTAATTAATAAAAAATTAAGAATATATTTTCTGTTTACCTATGTGACTTGGGATCATGAGATGCCAGAAATAATTAATACATAGTTAGAAACATCCTGACAGTGTAAAAAAAATCATATTATGAAAGCTGTAGGAAAATCACTGCTGTAGTAGGAATAATATAGGTATATTAACAGTTACTCCTGCTATACTATTAATATTCATTTTTTCTATTTTACTTTGGTGAATAATTTTGCATATAGCATAGTGGTAATATGAGTAGAGCATTATTGTTCATGTTTATCAGAAAGATACTGTTTTTCCTTTAAATAAACCTGATTTTAAGACATGCAATGTTCTTAAATGTTCTTATTCCTTTAGGGGCAGATCTTTTCCACAACATTCAGTAAACATTTGTTAAGTAATGGATAGAATTTATCATATTTTTTTTAAATAGCAAGTGGCATGAAATGAAGATTCACAATTTCATATACATTCCTCTTTATGTATTCTGCTACATATTTGAACATATTCTTTTAAAGTGTTTTAGTTCAGAAAAAAAGATTTTTAAATTGAACTATAAATAATTAGAGAGATGGGTCTGCACCTTGGGAGAGAGGTTAAAGGAAACAAAGAAATTGAAGAGAGACAATACTTGAAACAGAGTCAATGAGATTACCAAAGAGAAAAGCAAAGAGCAAAAAGAGAGGAGGACTGAGGTTGAACCCTTGAGGAATATCTGCATTAAGGTATTAGGAAGAGGATCAGGAAACTGAAGGAATAGAGCTGCAGGAGAATTATAAGATTAGGAGGACAGATTTAGAGCTGGAAAAGGGGTATCTTTTTATTGAAAAGAAAGCTTGAGATCTCAAAGGGCCAAGTGTTTTGCTGAAGATCCCACAGGCAAGAATAGATTGATATGAACCCACTTTTTCTATCCCCAAATGCTCTCTTCCCATTGAATTCATGAAAGTAGTCTCTGAACTTCTAAGAGCAGAAAATTCAGAAAGAGAGATAGAGTCAGTGATACAAAGGCAGAGAACTGTTCATTGGCAAAGCCAATGACCAAGAAGTCATCTTATTTTATTTGATAGAAAAATAACACACTGTGATCTTAGTAAAAACAATGTCTTTTTTAGAAATGACAAAATAAATGTTGAGATGTGTTTGACTTTGTCACAGAAGAATAAAGATACCCAGTTTTAAATTTAACATTTTCTGAAATATTTTCTGAGTGGACAATGTTTTTTAAATTGATAAATTTTGTTTTGACATGACATACAAACTCCATCTAACTCACACTTACATCTCCCAAAATATTTTAACAAAACAGCATAAAAGTGATTGTAATCAATAATACATATGTCTTTACTTTGTGTTTAGTTTGCAATTAGTAGGCTTAAGAAGAAACGAATTTATTTTCTTTTAAATTACTAGACTGCATTAGTATAGTTTTTGCTGTAATTTTAAATGATGTTTCTTGTGAACAGTTCAATGATTCTAGGCTTTTAAAATATAAATTAATACCCATCCCTCCTTTAAACATTCCTAAGGGCCTTGTGCATATTAACATTTTCAAGAAGACAGTGAAAATGTTGCTATTTGGAAGCTGGATACTGTGTAATTATAATGACCCATCTTGATCTTGAAAGATGGCATTAAGGAAACATATACCTCTTTCTTTTCTTTAGATTAGTGGAGAGACCATGGATGCAGTTTCCATGTCAGTTGGTTTTATTTAGCTGTTTTTCTTTTCTTAGGAAAGACTAACTAAGGGGAGGAGTATTTATGGCTATAACTAAAATATAAATAGAAAAGGCACCAATAAAAACTACAAATGAAGATGCATTTTGGAAAGCCCTTGAACTCTGTGTTCTGAACAAAAACATTGTGACATAATATACATTAGCAGTATGAGATATTGCCATAAAAGTTCATTTAGCTATTCATTCTTCTGGTTTTTATCCACATGAGCTTTCAGTATAACTGTCCTCCAGAAAGTGAAATTAGCCCTCATGTTTTTTTTAACCAACAAGAAAGTTTCAGGGAGGAAAGCTATTTGTCTTCACCTTTGCAGTTTATATAATCTCATTTACTTAGGGGATTTATTTACCAGCTTGGATTTGATTAGCTAAGACTTGCACATAAACACCTCTTCTGAGCCCTAATGAGCCAAAATAGTACTCTGACCTAGTTTAACAGTCTGGGAACATTCAGAATCATTGCACACTGGATGATCCCTATCACAGGACTGTTATAAGTAGAGCATTGTTTAAGTAATTCCAAAGTTGTGCTGAATTCCATGTTAAAGCTAAAATAATTGTAATGAGGTTTTTAGTTGAATCATTTTTAGCAGCCATTAGCATCATCTATTAATGCTGTTCAAGAGCGATCTGAGTTTGAGTCCTGGATTTGATGCATCATGGTTGTATATCTATAGACAAGTCAGATATCTCTCTGAACTTTGCTTTCTATGCCTGTAAAAATTGCAGTATTAATACTTGTAGTGATTATGAGGAACACTTTTTGTAAGCCTCAAGGCACTCTGGAAATTTGAATTATTTGGGAAAAGTGTAATGTAGCCAACTTGGAGTTACAAAGGACTGTGTTCAAATTTTGCCTCAGATACTTCAGTTGATTAGAATGACCTTTTAACTTTCCTAGCCCTAGTCATCAAATCAAGGATTTGATGACCTCTATCATCCCTTCCTCCTCTGAACCTATGATCCTTTGATTGTACTTTGACTTTTTAATTTTTTTTCCATAGGGTATATGTGTGTGTGAGCAGAGACAGAGAGACAGAGGGAGAGACTTGGGATTAAATGATCTACCCAGGATCAGACAGCTAATAAGTGTTGTGTCTGAGGTCACATTTGAACTCAGGTCTTCCTGACTCCAGGACTGGTGCTCTATCAACTGTGCCATCTCACTACCCCTTCATTATTTTTTATTTAGCTAGACTTTCTCATCAATCAACAAGCATTTATTAAAAGCACCATTATGTGCCAAGCATTACACAAAGCACTAGGGATACTAAGACAAACTTGAAACAGGGCTTACATTCTCACAGGTCAAAGGATATGTCTTTTTTTTTTCTTTTTGATTTTAAGAATAACTATTTTAAACTCATGTGTAATAGTGAAATATTTAAAACTTATCTCATTTTTTATTTGGACAGCTGACTAAAATAACTCGAACAGGTCCTTCTGCTTGGGAAACCAAAAAGATTTTGGCTGTTTCTTTTGCTCCTCTGATCCAACCCAGTCATTCAGATTCAGGAAAGTCAAGACTTGTGCAATTGCGTAAGTACAAAGATCTGTATTTGGTTTAATCTTCTGTTTTGTTTGATCAGGGACAGGCACAAAAATTATTTGAAAATTTGACCACGGATCACATTTTATCTTCAACTAGAAAACCTTTAAAAATTTACAATTAACTGCAGTTGAATTTTAGGCAGAGTTTCATATGAATTTGCCTACTCATCAGATTTCATTTTCTTTCCCACCTAGACTACCAATTTCCCTTTTATTATAAACCTCTTGAGAATACATTGTGAGTTGTGCAATTGGAAGGTACAAAGAGAAGAAAATATGAGAAAGCTAAAAAATTTAATCACAGAATAACAGGAGTTATACATTCTTAAGATTGCTTGGAGAAGTGTAGAGTGTGCCTAGTTCCAAGACAGAAAAGTTGGGTACAGAGAGAAACTGCTGGTCCATGCATGGGTAGTCGTCCTCATTCTCACGCTTCATCTTCCCAACTTTCATCCACCATGGAATTCATACAGAACAGTCTGGCTGTGCCCACACTTAACTACTGCCTTTGCCTCTTTTCCCCTTCTTCCTCTTACCTTTACAAAAGCAGTAGAGTTGATTATTAGATTTAATGTTCACTAAACACACTTTAGCAGAGTCATTTATTGATTATTGATTATTTGACAATTAGTTGTCTTTCATACTTCTCTTATCCCAGGAGATATACAAATAAGGAGATATATAAGATATACAGATTTTTCATAATATTATTGTCTCTCATTGACTAACTGCTCTATCTTTGTAACCAAGTAATATATATTTATGTTTAAAACAAAATACAAGATAGTGTCCAATTTGTTTTTTTTTCCAGCTATAATCTTATAACCCAGCATGGAATGGAATTTCATGGGCATGTTGTGTGTGTGTGTGTGTGTGTGTGTGTGTGTGTGTGTGTGTGTGTGTAAGAGACATAGAGACACACAGAGAGAGAAGTTTTCTATAGAAAATGATAGACCATATAATTCACTAACTCAGAATTACAGAATACCACAGTTGGAGGGGACCCCAAGAGGTCTTCTGTGCTTAAATAGGCACACCAAATGAAGGAGAACCCTTTCTTTCCAGAGGCAGCCACTTTCACTTTTGGACATCTCTTAATAGTCAGTAAGACATTTTCCCCTGTAGCAGCTTATGTGTACTCCCACCCATTACTGCTAAGTCTGCCCTTTGAAGCCAAGCAGAACAAAAAGGTTAACCCTTTTCTTTCACATGACAGACCTTCAATTAATTGAAGATAATTTTCAGGTTCCTACCGACTTTACAGACTAAACATACTCATTTGTGATATTTCTATTGCTCAATTCCATTGAGGAGGCTGGGGCTGGACAGCCCTGTCTCCTTAAGATTACTTCCTAATACGATATCGATAGGGGCTAGATTGGAAGCAGGACTGCTGGAGTATTCTCTGGATGTTCTCCAGCTTATTGATATCCTTCCTAAAAATGTGAATCCATTCTTCTAGATGCCCTCTAAAGAGGGGAAAGTGAGACCCTTCAGCTCCCTTACCTGGATACTGTGCCTCTCATCATTGAGCCTATCTGATAGAAGCCCTGTTAGCTTTCTTGAGCATCTGGTCCACTCAGCTTCACAGAGTTTTTTCACATTACTTGTCCAGCTAGGCTTCCCCCACGCTGTGCATGTTGATTTTTTTTAAAGCAAGTATAAAACTTGGTTATTCCTATCATTCTCTTACTAGATTTGACTCCTCTTTAGGAATCTGGACTTTAGGTAGTTTCACTCTTACTTCACATCTTATTACCATGCCATCTCGGCCCTTATCTCAATTGTTGAAACTTACTGTTGACCAACCCAGGGTAAGGGACAAGGAGTCAGTGCTGGTCTACTAGAGACTTCTCTACAGGTTGACTTAAACCTATTAATGGCTATTAGTTGAATGTGGTCATTCAGTCAGTTTTAAATCCTCCTTGCCTGTCCTTTTCTTTCTTTCTTATTTACAAGGATGCCATGAGAGAATTTGTTAGGTGACTTGATAAAATTCAGTTACATAATATCTATATTCTCCTGACCTGTGAAGATTATTAGTCATGTTAGAAAAAAAGGAAATGTAGGTAGTTTGGAGTGGCTTGTTCTTCGTGGGCCTATAATGTCTCTTATTTGTCATTCCTTTGTCTCTTTTTGGTTTAGACCTGTGATTTTTTTTGCCAAGGAGGACTCCTTTTAGAGACATTTTCTCTACAGATACAGATCCAAAATTTTTCTGTAATTTAGAATCTTAAAGAATGTTCTTTTCTATCAAAACGTTAAAGTGCTTTGCTTAGGGACACACAGCTAGTGTGTGTCAGGACTAACTCTTACCAGCCCCTAGAATGGCTCCCTTCCCTTCTGCCTTTATTTTCTTTATTTATATAATACAAGTTTAGTGGACATTAACCTAGCCATTCTTTCTAGGTTTTTCTTTTTTGTTTTGTTTTTGTTTTGCTGAGGCAATTGGAGTTAAGTGACTTGCCCAGGGTCACACAGTCAGGAAGTGTTAAGTGTCTGAGACCAGATTTGAACTCAGGTCCTCCTGACTTCAGGGCTGTGCACTATCTACTTGTGCCACCTAGCTGCCCCTCTAGGTTTGTCTTGTGGTAACTTGAATGGAGCCCCTTTACCATAATCTTTAGAGTATTTTTATACTGTAAAGAATTCTGATTATTTCTGGTTAATGTATTTAGATATGCTTAACTTCCACCATTATTTTATTTTTTCTGTGTTAAAAAGATCTTAAAACTTGTGTGGCCTTTCCTTCAGGACTTAGATGTAGCTATTAATTAATTTGCATATATTTGAGTGAGCCATTACAATCTCATTAAATTTTATTCTCCTGAATTCCTGTCGATATTTGATCAAATTCTTCTTTATCTTAGCTCCATTGGCTGTTCGTAGCCTCCAAGATTTAGCTCGAATTGCAATCCGAGGAACTATTAAAAAGATAATTCATCAAGAAACAATGAGCAAAAGTGGAAATGGACTGAAAAATCCTCCCAGGTTTAAGCGAAGGCGAGTTCGACGTCGTCGAATGGAAACTATTGTCTTCTTGGACAAAGAAGTCTTTGCCAGTCGTATTTCCAACCCTTCTGATGATAACAACAATTGTGAGGATGTGGAAGAAGAAAGGAGGGAAGAGGAGGAAAAGAATGTGCCTGAAATGAAGCCAGATCCTCCTGTAAACTTTCTGAGAGAAAAGGTCTTGAGTCTGCCCCTGCCTGACCCTTTGAAATATTACCTGCTTTATTACAGAGAAAAATAAGTCTTCTATTTATATTAAGAAAAAGATACATAAGGCGGGAAGTGGTGAGGGCCTGACAATATGTATATGACTAACTGTTAACATGGTCACCCCTGGCATAGATTGGCTGGAGAATGTGGCTGCTGTATACTTAAACATCCTCATTTTTTTCTCCTAGTTTCCTGGTGGTGTGCTAATTTTCTTTTAATCTTATAGCAGGATTTCCTTAAAAAAAAAAAAAAAAAGTGACCTGGTAAATGCAAACTGCCTAGAAACAAATATTTCTTCTGTTGAGGGGAAAAAAAATCACCTCAATAAGGCTATTTTGTCTTTTAGCCATATTTAAAATTAAATTCCATTTTAAAATGTTTCTAGGCAGCACCCTAAAGATTACTCTGCAACAAAGTTGCATAAAATAGTATATTGTATAATTAAAATGAAAACTGCTGATTCAGATTATTTTGCTTCTTCCAAAACCCCCACCTAAAGCACAAATTTTACAAGTACACAAAATCACTTCTGGGGGAGATACTCAAAATGTCCAGGTTTGAATTCTGAATTTGAGTGGTATCTGCCTTTAATCATTGGCACCGAGTTTGACTCTTTATATGGTTTACTAGATTGGAAAATATTGTTACAAGCCTGTTTAACTAGATTATAAATAAGTAAATAGATAAGTTTTTGTGAGTTTGCAGATTGTAAATTTTCTAAAGAGATAGTGATGTTAATTAGAAAAAAGCAAATCAGAAATACATCAAAGTACTCAACTTTGTTTATACATAGTAAGGATCATATGTAGGTGAAATCCTTTATGGATTTTTGTCTGAACAGTTTACAAGCTAAGTTCTGAAAACTTTGTCAAGTATAGTGTTAGAAATTCTTGAAAGGTTATTTTGAGAGATGTCGCAGATTCTTTATGTCTAAGTTAACATGATTTATGTTCTTAAGAATATGCAATACAGACCCTGATGGTTGACCTGAGAATGGAAACTGATATCATTATGAGGCAATTGACTATTCAATTCCTTAAAATGTATAGAAAATGAAAAATCTCAGAACATAATTAGTGGCAATGTTGCCTGTAGACAGTCCCTGCTTTCTTGATCTCAGTTTAGTATTTTTCTGTAACTAGATTAGAGTAATGAGATTTAGCTTTTATAGTTCCAACAAAATTAGATTTTTTTAAAAAAATAATTTTTCTTAAAAAATGGATCTTTAAAATTTTAGTTGTTAGATGGATTTAACTTGCGTGAATTGTAAATTATACTTTTCCAGATTATGAAGAGTGTAAAAGTAAAAGGGGGAAAGAGTTCTTAGTCTTTCTAAACTAGTGAAGAAAATGGTCTAATCTTCAAGATAACCTGACTGAAAAACCTTTCAATTATCTAAGACTACTTTTGAGATACGCTGGAATTAGATTGCTTGATCCAAAGTGCATTTGTTCATTTTTGTTTCCTTGCCTGTCATTTTTACATGTCTCAAAAGGCATGACTATCCTAAGATACAGTAAATGCAAACTCTCAAAAGTGTCTAAGATTTAAACACACAGTTCACATCGACTGTGTTTTGTGATTAAATATTATGTAGCCCTTTGAAATTGCAGAGTAAATTCAAATGTCTCTGTGCTATCTAACTGATCTCTGTTGATGTAGGTAATTTTCTAAAGTTACTCGATAGATCTTTAGTCTATGTACTGACAATTTTTTCACCACAAATTAAAATCTGTGTAGCCAAATAAAAAAGAAAAGTTGGTATGTCTGGTCCTGAGCTCATAAGATTAGGCTGTTAAGGAAACTTTACCCGTTTTATATTTGTTTGCCTTTTGGTTCAGTGTCAAGGTTATTCATAATTTTCATCTCCCAAGATTTTCAGTTTTCAAAATACCAGTTGATTGCTTGCAGGTCCTAATATAGAGAAATCTAATTGATACATATGAGTATGTGTATGTATATATATACATATGTATACATATACATACATATATACATATACATACACACATATATACACCCATACACACCAACTAGATGATTTTATATATATATATATATATATAAAACACACACATATGTAGCCATTTGCATATAGTTTATATAGATATAAGCACTTTGCAGTAAATATTCATCTGAGATCTGTGAAATTTGTTATATAATTAATGCATCCTTACTTTGGCCATCTTCAAATTTTTTCTATAATTATATAAGAATTTCAAATTTCACCACATTTGCCTTTTAATTACTTTAGGATTTTTAATGCTCTTTAAAATGCATAGAAAATGGTTTTCCCTTTATATTTTAAAAACCAAAATATTCAAGCAGTTTGTGTTTTCCTGTCCAGTTGTGCTGTTATCAAAACAAAAACTAATAGAAGAGTTTTAAGTGTAATATATAACTGTGAAATAGTGTGGTGTTGAGCCTGCAAAAATAAAGGGGAATTCTAAATAAGGTTCTCCTCTGCTTAAGCACTTGCACTGTAGGTTAGTATAATAGGTTATTTTCAGTTTCTACACAGATTAAGGATAGTATAAAGTTTTTTGTATAGTCTATAAGCCTTTTTATGAAATACTGTATACTGTAACCTGGTTTTATGACTTCTGTTTGCTTTTATGTTTTAAATATTATGTGACGTAGTCTTGACAAGTAGTAAGGTCATAGACTTGTGCAAAGCAAATTTCAGATGTATAAATCTTATGTAAGTTGAAAATCAAAATTTGTATATAGAAAGAAGAAAAAGCAATTTTACTGATCTGGAACTTGCAAGTAATATGAAACCTGAATTTTATTGAGCTCATATACATGAGTGTATAGATCATATATCAATAAATGCAGTTAAGACGTTTTAGCCTTCTTAGCATTGCTTCTGTATCATGCTATTTAAAGAGTTTCGCCAACTTACTCTTTGAAGAGTTAGTGAAATTCCTTTTTTTAATGTTTATACCCACTTTATCCTGGAATTGGGCTGATTTATTTTTTTGTTTCCACTTCTTTTTCTAAAATTCTGTTTTTCCACTCAATTGATAGTTTAATTCAAACTCATTCACAGTAGAAACTGAAGATGTAATTAGTTACTAATGTGACAATGGCACAGACAAAGATTATAGCTCTACAGAACTTGAAAGGCTAATGACTAGAATAATTACTCAGTTCTTCAGTATTATTCAGAATATGCACTTCAAAGGAGAGTAGCACATCAGATTTGATTCACCAGCAATAAGCTAATTGGAAGCAAGCAAAGGTTAATTGAGTCACCAGCACAGTTTTAACATTTTCTAACATCAATGAAAAATCCTCATTTTTCTGGGGTCATCCACAAAACTAGACTTTAACTCATCACCATATATTGTCATACTTTACCCTAAGAATATCAAAAGAGGACAGTCTTGTTTTTGTGTTTATTAAATAACTTTAAAAAAATGCACTTCCGGAAAATGGAAGGATGGCCATTACTTAGTATTTTCAACATGATTTTCTTGGCACTGCCCTTTTTTATAATTATAATACTTCAAACATTTACATTTGCCTTTTTAATTACATTTGATTTTTTAAGGCTAAGAAATGCAGAGATGATTTTTTTTCTTTAAATGATAAAAAACAAAATGTTTAAGCATTTTGTTTATATTAAGTTTTGACATAAAAGATATTTTTATGCATTTTAAAGAGCCTTAAAAATCTAATAAGGGAAATAGGTGAAAATTTGAAATTCTTACATAGTATTGAAAAATGTAAAAAATGCATATGTGTATATAGAATACACATACATATATCACACATCCTTTTAGTAAACTATAAATGCCCTACAGGTCCCATTTTCAATTATGTTTCTATTCTTTGGTCTAAGTTTGAAAAAAAGGATAACTATATATCATGTCTTTAAATGAACTTACTGTGACATATTGCCAGGCAAGAGACAGGGTTACCCAAATCAGCCAAAGACTAAGCCTGTTTCAGGAATTTCAAATGTAACCATCTACATATCTTACCATAAAATTAGTACCATCTTGACTATTTAAATCCTAATCTCCCTGGAAATTGGAAGGTCATCTATAAGAGAAGGCATCAGTTGATTCTTTGAGGCCACGGGGGTAATCACCATTAAATAGAAGCCACCTGGTTCCTGTGTCTACTGCTGTGTCTGGTGTAACATACAGAAATCTGATTTTGCAGAGCTGGTCATGTCACACTAAAGAGTCACACATATGTGGCTCAGAAATATAACTGTTAACTTCCTATTTACCTAAAGTGCTGCTGTTTTTAAAAACTAACCCTACATATTTTTGTGTCACTTAATGTCAACAGTTGCTTGTCTTTGTTTGGTATTTAATTCATGGTATTTAGCTAGATCTAGTATGAAAACTGTTCCTTTTCTTGGAATATCATTTTACAAATAAAAGCTGTATATACTGTACTGCTAATGTTTCCATTGAATTAAAAAAAAAAGTATCCCTTATCTAATGCATAAGTAGCATGATCTAATCCTGTGTTAGTAGACTTCTGGTTAAACATTTAATCTTTTAAGTGTGGAGACTCTTAGGGGAATATGTGGCAACACAAAAGATTACATTGTGTTCAAATTTGTAATCCTAATATAAATAAGACCGGAAGTGTTTACTGTACTGTATTCTCAAAAGGTCTATTTAAAGTATAAAAGCTAAGAACTGCATGATTAATGGCCACATTGATACTCATTCTCTGTTCTTAAGATTATGTTGTGCCCTTGGGATTTACACTATTATAAATGATAGAATTATATAAGTGCATTTAAGACATCTGTGAAACTTGGTTAGTGGGTTTTTTTTTCAAGTCACAGGGAATATTAAATAAGAATATTGGTTATTAGATTTGGAATACTAAAGTCTAATTACTTCAATTGACAAAACCTACTTCCATAGCAAAACTTTCTCGGTTCCAGTTCTGTATTATATTTCTCTTTGAAATAAGTCACATGGGGCAGCTAAATGGGAGAGTGGATAGAGCAACTAGCCCTGGAGTCAGGAGGACCTGAATTCAAATCTACCTCAGGCACTTAATACTTTCTAGCAGTGTGACCTTGGGCAAGTCACCCCAATTGTCATGTCTCTCCCCCCAAAAAAAGTCACAAAAGGAAGTTCCTGTAATATCTGATTAATGCAATCTGCTTGGATATTCTTTACAGACTCTCAGTGTACAGTCAAACAGAAAAATGTAGGAACTTAATTACAGATGAGAGGATATTCCCAAAGAAATGTACTTGTAGGATTTTTTACTACCTATAGTAGTCTGAACTAATATAAGGAAAGTTGTATACATCCTGCTCTACTGACTAGACAGCTCATTTATAATTCACATTTATTTGCAAATAAGATATTAAAATCTCTATAAAAAAACAAACATTTCAAGTAGTTGAAATTTATCCCCAGTAATCTTTGCATTGGTCATATATTTAGCAAACTTTTTCTCAGTTTAAAAATAAAATTAGCATAGCTCACCTATATCCTAAGTTGAATATTATATTTTTATCTGTTTTGTGGGATCAGGTAACTCAAAGTGTAACAGACACATAGGTCTATGAGGCAGCATGGAGGAATGGACTTCAAGTCAAGAAGAACTAGGTTCAAATCCTGCCTCAAACAGTAACTGTTACCTTTGGTAAGTCACTTAACTCTGATATATTTTTCCTCAACTACAATATGACGGTATTGGACTGAATAACCTCCAATTCTAAATCCTACAATTCAACAGTGACTTGGATAAAAGAAGTGATATAAAGGAACATTAAGGTAACATTTATGTCTGGAAAAGGAGGTGGATAAATCTGAAAGAAAACTTAATGTTGCACTCAAATTCCATTTAAACAAAAAATGCACAAAAAATCTGGGAGTAAATCTACCAAGACACATTCAGGACTCATGAATACAATCATAAAATGTAAAGTAGTACCTAAATTTATATATGTAGCAAACCAAGCTACTGAAGTTTATTTATAGAACTAGGCAAAATATTAAAATCAATAAAGGAAGAGTATAAGATCAAGAAACAAAAGAAAAAAATAGAATAAAAAGTGAATGAAAGGGGTCTGATAATATATCTTATAAGCTAATCTTGCTGGTCATCATCTAAACCCCATTCCTCATCCTCCACTACCCAATTTCTTAGTTCCCTCTGACTTGACTTTTCCATTCCAAAGTTTCAACCAAATGTTATATGTCCCTTCCTTAGACAACTTTGTCTTCATCTTAAATCTTCTCTTTCCAACCTCTAGCAATCTCTGAGGCCTGGCTCTCCCCATGGCATAAAGTCCTCTGATCACCCTTTCTAGTACTTGCCAAACCTTCACTTACTAACCTCAGTTCACTAATCAAGGCAGAGGAGTTGGACTATTTGTTCCCAATTGCTGCTTCCAGGTTGTCCACATATATCCATCACACAGTATCTTCTCCTTTCAGGTCCATACAATCCACATATTCCACCCAGTCAGAATCCTGGTAGCTATCATCTACAGACTGTTGAGACCCCTTCTACAAGTTCATTTCTTAGCTCACAATGTTTCTTTCTTCCCCTAATGCTAGAGAATTTCCACATATGTATTGATCTTCAAATATTCTATCCATTCAGTTCCACAGCCTACATATGACTTATTCTACCCTCATCTAAGTCACACACAAAGATCATACTCGATCTTGCCTTCTCTCACAAAAGAATATAATCTTTTATATTTTTAATATATTTGAACATGAAATGTTTAAAACTCTGATATAGCCTTATTTGATTATATTCTGTTGGTTTTCCACTGCTCTGCTTTCCCATATCAAACCTTACTCAACATCTGCATTATGTCCACCAATCCCTCCACCCCTCAGTTTTCTCCCATGTTATCACCTCTCCACTGGTTGCCCCTTTTTTCCCCATCTTACACCCTTGGTGAATCAATTCAACTCTACCCCATCCTCTTTTCTTAAAACCATAGCCCCTATATCATATCAGCACTTGCTCCCTACAGACTCAGCTATAGATCACTCCCACCATCTCTTGCCTTCACCCCTTCACTCTGCACATTTCTGAATGCAGAGAAAAATCATACAACTATTCTGACTGGATCTACACACACACACACACACACACACACACACACACACATACTGTATTTGTTACATAACCTTATCTGAATTTTTTTCTATTAAGCAATCTTTTTACACTTCCATTAATTCACTATTCCACTCTCCCCTCTTCGGTGACTTTTCTAAACCTTTTTACCCCTATCTACACCTCCCATGGCTCTCTTCCTTCACTTTCTCAGCTGAGAACTTTGCCTTATTTTTTAAAAATTGAGTTCTTTCAGCATGAGCTCCTCCTTCTCTCCTTTTCCTCATGTCATTCAAATGTCTTCCGTCACTATCTCCAACCCTGTGTCACATGAAGAGGTAGTCCAACTCTTCCATACCCTTCTACTTGGCACTAGCAATCCTGCTACATCCTGCCTCCTATAACTTGACCCTTCTCTCATCCCCACTCTAACATTTATCTTCAATATCTCTCAGTCTACTGACTCCTATCCTACAGCTTACATACATGCTCATATTTCTCCATCCTCAAAAATCTGACTTGATATTTTAACATAATTAACATGTAGTGGATATCCTGCTATCTAGGGAGGGGTGGGGAGTAGGGGGAAAAAATTTGTAGCAAATCTTTGTAAGGGTTAATGTTGAAGAATTACCCATACATATATTTTGCAAAAAGAAAAAAAATCTGACTTGATCCTTATCCCCACTATAATCCCATATCTTTTCTGCCTTTTGTGGTTAAAATCCTTAAAAAGGTCATCATTATAAATGTCTCCACTTCTTTTTCTCACTCTCTTCTTAGCCCTTTACAACCTGGCTTTCTATCTCCTTATTCCACCAAAACTTTCTCCAAAGTTACTAATGATCTACTAATGGCCAAATCCATTGCTCTTTCCTCTGCAGTCTCTGATCCTGTCAATCACTCCTTTCTATCTTTGTACTGGGTAATTGTAAGTTCCACTGAGGAACTTGTCATTCTATTTCATATTAACCATTTCCTGTGCCTATTTTATCCTTTCATTTTGTCTGTAATCTTTTCTCCTAAATAAACCTACCTTTTGTCAAAGAGAATGGCCATTGTGAATTCTTCACATGACCAATCCCCAACTTTTGGTGCTAAACCCCACATCATAGATCACATCACTTTTCTTCTACTTCACTGATGATACCATCATGGATGGAATTATCATCTCTATGCTGATGATTCTCAAATCTATCTATTCTACCTCTCTAATGACTTCCAGTCTTGTATGTCCAATTGCCTTTCAAACCTCTTGAACTATATGTAGACATCTTACACTCACTGTGTCTAAAACTGAATTCATTTCCCCCTTAAATATGCTCCTCTTCTAAACTTCCCCGTTACTGTCAAGGACATCACCACTCTCACAGTCCCTCAGACATGCAACTTAAGGGTCATCATTGTCTCTTGCCTTCACAAATTCAATCTGTTGCCAAGGTCTATTGATTTCACCTTTGCAATAGGCCCCCTTTCATTCCTCTGAGTCTGCTCCCACCTTGATACAGACCCTCATTACCTCACATTTAGAATACTGCAATAGCCTGCTGGTGCATCTGCCTGACACAATTCTCTCCTTGCTCTAAAATTTTTTCATCCACTAAAATGATTATCCTAAAGTACATATCCAAACATTTCATCCCAATCCCCTTCCTACTTAAACTCAAGTAACTCTCTATTGCTTCCAGAATCAAATAAAAATGCTCTGTTTGTCATTCAAGACCCTTTATATCCTAGCCCCTCCCCTTATCTTTCTAGTATTCTTACACCTTACTTCCTGCCAAATATTCTTCAATCCAGTGGTACTGATTTCCTTGCTGATCCATGAACAAGACCATCTTGATTCCAGGCATTTTCTCTGACTGTCCTCCATGCAAATGCACTTCCTATTCATCTTTACCTCCTGATTTCTCTGGATTCAAAGCTTAACTAATACGGTACCTTTTACAAGAAGCCTGTTCCATCCTTTCTTAAATGTAGTGCTGTTCCTCTGTTAATTATTGTTATTTATCCTGTACATAGCTTATTTTTATATCATTTATTTGCTTGTTATCTCCCCAATTAGATTGTGGCTTCCTATAAGGCAAGGATTATCTTTAGCCTCTTTTTTCCCTCTTTGATTAACACAGTAGACACTTAATAAATGCTTAGTGACTGATTATGAAGTAGTAATCAACTATTTGTTATTTAAAATTTTTAAAAGTTGATAAGTATAACATACCCAGAATCAATTGAATAAAGCAGTCTCATGTTTGATAATCCCAAGTATACCAACTGCTAGAGTAAAGATATACCTATCTGGCAAAAACTGAATCTATATCTTTTTTTTTTCATTTTATTAGAGCTTTTTATTTGCAAAACATATGTATGGGTAATTTTTCAACATTGACCCTAGCAAAGCTTTCTGCCTAGATGGCAGGAAGTCTACTGCATGTTAATTATGTTAAACTACTTGACAAATCAAATATGTGTATACACATTTTTACAGTTATCTTGCTGTGCAAGAAAAAAAAAATGGATCTACAAGAAAAAAAAATCTGAGAAGGAAAACATAATGCAAGCAAATATCAATAGAGAGCATAAAAATGTTATGTTGTGGTCCACATTTCATATCCCTCTCTCTGGGTGTATATGGCTTTCTTCACAGAACAATTGGAACTGGTTTGAAACATTTCATTGTTGAAGAGAGCCACGTCCATCAGAATTGATCATTGTATAATCTTCTTGTTGCCATGTATAATGATCTCCTATTTCTGCTCATTTCACTCAGCATCAGTTCATGTAGGTCTCTCCAGGCCTCTCTGAAATCATCTTGGTCGTTTCTTACAGAACAATAATATTCCATAACATTCATATACCATAGTTTATTCAGCCATTCCCCAACTGATGAGCATCCACTCAGTTTCCAGTTTCTAGCCACTACAAAAAGGGCTGCCACAAACATTTTTGCACATGTGGGTCCCTTTCCTTCCTTTAAGATCTCTTTGGGATATAAACCCAATAGAAACACTGCTGGCTCAAAGGGTATGCATAGTTCCAAATTGCTCTCCAGAATGGTTTGATCCATTCACAGTTCCAACAATGTATCAGTGTCCCAGCCTTCCCACATCCCCTCCAATATTTGTCATCTTTTCCTGTCATTTTAGCCAATCTGACAGGTGTGTAGTGGTATCTCAGAGTTGTCTTAATTTGCATTTCTCTGATCAATAGTGATTTGGAGCACCTTTTCATATGACTAGAAATAGTTTTAATTTGATCATGTGAAAATTGTCTGCTGAATCTATATCTTACTATCTAATATATTACACTATGTCCCACAATAAACTCTGCTGGGAGCATGCTGGGAGTCAAGGACCCTGCATGGAATGACAAGGTCTCCACAGGGCCTGACTCCCACCCATGTGTGCAAGGCACCATGAGCATGCTGGGAACCAAGGACCCTGTATGGAATGACAAGGTCTCCACAGGGCCTGACCCCCACCTCCCCCCATGTGTGCAAGGGCAAGAACCCTGCGTGGAATGACAAGGTCTCCACAGGGTCTTGACCCTCATGTGCAAGGCAACATGAAGAAGCCCCTACAGAACTAAGCATTCAGGGATACATTTGGTTAATGATTATTTGCTTAATTTCTGTCCTAGGAATTCTTAGCATAGCTGCATGTGTATACCCATCCATCACAATGAGGTGAGCACGAAGCCCTTCACCCCCAAAAAAGCCCCTTCGTACTTTCTGCCTAAACATGAAAGGTTTCTTTACTAGTGAAGCATTAAACAAACTTAGAGACTGGGAAACTTGGGAAATTGATAGCTTCCCCCCAAAACTCCAAAAGAAATCTCCAGTTACTCCCTCTTGTTTGAAACAATTCCAAATTCAATCAATCTGGTTCTTCACTCCCCTATGCAGAGCTTACATAAATAATGCTATGATGAAAAGAACAGTAAACATCAGTGATAGATGGACACATTGGTAGCAAGTAAGTCATGGGAAAAAAGTAAGAGAAGTAGGCCACTGCATGGTTTACTGACCCCTACGCAAAACAAGCTATTGTATGAGTGATTAATAAATGGGCTGAGGGAAATAAGTTCTTGAGAAAAAATGTTTCTATTCTAAAAAATCTTATGACCATGTTAAAAAATTAAAAAGCATTGTATAAGTCTTGGAATAAGTAAATGTGACATTTTTAGAGAACCCTCATGTTCTGCCAGATATGACGTGATGACCACAAGGTACATTTACCTTTAGTTAAAGTTTCACTATTGTTATATTGTTTGATGAATTTATTCTGTACATTCTTTTTTTCTAAGAAGCATTGCACCTGGGGTCCTGGGAATTTCTGGGCCCCGAGAAAATCTTGTAATCCTAGCCAAATAATTGTCCTATCTCTAATCAACCCTAACTTTATAAGACTATAAAAATCACAAGCTTTTTTGAATATTTTGAACAAGCTTTTGCCAATAAATCAAACTTGATGACCATGCCATAGAGTGTGCTGTCTCTTGTTCCACTTCGCCGACTCCAACCCTCCATTCAAGAACCTAGTTCCCCGCGGAGGCTGGACCTCCGCAAAACTCAAAATCAATCCATTTTAGAATATTCCACAATAAATACCAAATTGATGTTACCTAAATATAAAAATTCACATCATAAAAAAATTAAGAATGGAAAGAGATCCTTTGATTAGGGCTAGGGGAAGAATCTTTTTAGTAAACAAAGGTTAGGTGTAATCATAGGAGAAAAATTGAACAAATCTGATAACACAAAATTGGGGGGGAGGAGAAAGCTTTTTTATGGAAATAATGTAGCTAAAACTTTTTTCTTCTGAAAAGCAGTTACTTAGAAAAATCCTTACAGCAAAATCTGATAAAGTTCTAAAGTCATAGATAGATAGATAGATAGATAATTGACATGTAAAGAAAATCTTAATTCTTATATAAGGATATATAAGCATATGGGGTTTAATTAATATATTGGGTGATAAATACTTAGGGAGGGATACAGATAAATAAGGAAGTGTGTGTGTGTGTGTGTGTGTGTGTGTGTATGTGTGTAGGGTTGTGCATCTTTGTATGAACAAGATCCATTTCATATTATGCAAATGAACAAAGACTATGCATAGTTTGCTTTCAAAAAAGGAAATATAAGCCATCAACAGATATGACAGTCATTAATAATATAAATTCAAATTTAATTAACTCACATTTTACCTCATACCTTTAATATTGACAAATATGATGCAAAAAATGAAAAAACGTTAGAAGGACATGACAGATGGACACACTAATGCACCATAAGTCGAGTTATAAATTGGTTCAACTATTCTGAGAAATACTTTGGAATGATTCTTTAACAAAATCTAACTCTTTGTCTTAGTAATATTGCTATTAGTCATATACTCTAAGGATATCAGAGGGGAAGGTCCAACATATGATATTTTTCAAAGTCTTGTGACATCATGTTTTAAAAATTATGAATTATGAACAATTATGGTCTAAACATATAATTATATGTATTCACAATTAGTTACCTGATTAGATCCAAAAAGATGTGATTAATATATCACTTGTTCAACCTAGAGAGAACTAGTAGAATGCCTCAAAGATCTATCTCAAGAACTATGATATTTTCTCAATAATTTGGATAAAGACATAAATGAATGATATGCTTATCAAATTTATAGATAGTTTAAAACCTGACATGTTGGGTAAGTGTGTGGATGCAAAACTACCTCAACAGATTGTAAGGATTGCTTTAATCAAATAAAATGAAAATTAATAACATGAAATGTAAACTTCATTGTGGGTTCAAAAAGTCAATTACATCAGTATAGGATTTGTAGATTTCATAGACAGAATGAACCTCCAAGGTCATCTAGTCCAATCCTCTTATTTTGAAATAGTAATTTTGGGAAAGAGGTTTGAATGGTGACAAATTCACATGAGAGATATTTATCACAGGACAAAGGATGCCATTTCTTACGTGAAACAGCTTACAAGCTAAATCAAATGTGATTAAGCAAGACTGAACCATATATGATTAAGCAACATGCTTCCAGCTGTAGGGACTTTCAAAGTCAGAGGGAAGAAAAGGAAGAAAATAAGAGAAGGAGTTTGGGAGAGGTCATACAGGGACTATGTTTTCTTTATATTTCTACAACATGGAAAATGCAAATACAAAAAAAATACAAAAAACTTACAAGCACACATTAAATATAAAAATGCATAAAATATCTCAACTTGCCTATTAGTCTTTATACTTCCCCCCAAAAAATAAAGACAACTTTGTGGCACTACTGAACAGATATTTTGTATGCTTATCACTTTTGATTTGCATCATCTAATAAGCAGATCTCCTGGCCAGCTAAATAATGACTCTATTCTTTTCTTTACAGGATAATCTTGGTGGAGGTGATCTCCTCTGAGAAGCATGCCATTGTAGAAATATTATGCCAAGTAGCCAGCATTCAGCTCAAGACTTCAAGAAATCTCAACCTCACAATATTAGGGCTTCCAATTCTCAAATTTATTGATTGTTCCCTCATTAGAATGTAAGCTCCTTGAGGGTAAAGACTTTTATTTTTGTCTTAATATCCCCAGTGCTTAGCACAGCATCTAGCACATGGTAAATGCTTAACAAATGTTTGTTGCTTGGTTGACTGTGCTTAGAGGAAGAAAACAAAAGAAAAAAGGAACCTGGGACTCAGGATAATCTAAGCAAGTGCATATTCCTACTGTAAGGTGCTTATAACCACTATAGACATTAGGGAAGAAGAAGAGAAATCTTCCCCCAACTTCATTCCCCTGTGGAAATACAAAAGAGAAAAGGCACTAGAAGAGACCAACAAAAGGAGTCCAAAACAGAATGGAGTCATTTCCACAACTCTTATTGTATACTAGATGGGGAGATTAAATTCAATCCCACCTGATGTTCTATTATCAATCACTTCAGACTTTTCTGAAACTAAATCTGAAGTTGCTGTTATCTCAGTAAAGCATGTATCCCTCAACACAGAGCCAGAATACATGTAGAGTTCCATGGGGTGCCCCTTTCCTATGCCCTATATTAAGTCAAATGGATTTAAGGACTTGATTAATTAGTGATTTTCCAGATAAACTCTTCTCCCAACTTGCATAAGCATACCCAACTCTCAGTTAGGTGTGGATCCTCCTATCTGGGACATTTCCACACTCTTCTGACTGCCCACCTTTAAACTTTCAAAATATCCTTTTATCAGCTCTTCCCCACCTGGTCATGAGTAATAACAGTGAGCTCTGCCTCTATGGATACCATTTTCACAGTGATAGAAATACTAACGTGTACTGAAAGTGGGTAACGAGAGCTAGAGAGAGTCTAAATTACTTTAGGATTCTGGCAGGCATGGGGGAAGTTATGACAATGCCATTTAGCACAATGTACTAATAACATACCTCTGCTTAACTAGCCCAATGCTACCCATTAGTCTCATGCTATTTTCTTTCCATCAGCTCTTAAATTTCCATCCTTGGTATAAATTAAATGCAAGAAGCATATAAATTAGATAATAGATTTAGAAAAGAGACATTAGCCATCATTCAATGCTAAAATGAGGAGAGACCTTATTTTATGGAAGAAGAAAATGAAAATCCAAAATGTGAAATAACTTCATGCTCAAGGAATATAAACACCAATCTCAGACCCAGATCTTTTGATTCTGAAACCTGTATGTTTTTTTTTTTCATTGTATGTTGACTTTAGTAAATATTTTGGCATTTCTTGTGATTTCATTTGTAAAGGAAATTTCAGGCTGATTAAAAGTCTACCAGTATGGATCAACTCTTTCTTTACAACTTAGAGTCTTGTAGAATTGCTCAGAGCAGCTCTTAGAGGTTAAATAATTCTCCCAGAGTCACACAGCCAGTATGGATGAGAAATGGGATTTGAACTTGCATCTTCCTAATCCCAATATTGGTTCTAGCCACAATTCTGGATGCCTTTCTATATTTTGGTATATTAAATGAAAATTCTATTTCCAAAGCCCCAAAGTAGAAAATAATATGCATTTTCCTATAAAATATGATGTCACTGTCCAAAATGGTACAATATGAATTTTGGATCTAGCACTAAGTCTTAAGACTGACTGTTTTTCAATTAACAGTGCCCACTTTGATGATAGGAATAGGTGATTTTCTCCACAAATTGTCCAATTGTGAAGATTCATAGTTGTAAATAGGAAATCTGTCTAATATGCCCAGAGCCCTCTCCCCATGGTGAAACTGCATGGGATTTGGAGCCCACTGGGGGTAAAGTTGAATTTGGCTTTCCCATTGTTTTAGCCTCTGCTGCTGCCATTATTCCTGTTTCCTTTCCATTTCCTTCCTACTTGCTTCACCACACCCCACTTCTATGAAGTTCTGGTTCTGCATTACAAAGAAAGTGTATATGTTGACTTAATTAGTCTGGGTTACTCTGGCACAGTGTTTCTGTCTTGCCTGCACAGGTATCTAGTAAAGCCTAATTTGTCAAGAGTTTCTCCAAATGGAAATGGTGAAATCTGGGGTGAGGAAGAGGTGGAGTGATCACTCTTTCCTAGAGTCTATTATAAAGAGAAGAAACCCAGATTTTGACTGGAATGAATCCTAGATATTAGGAAAGCAGCTTTCAGAGGACATATAGGTAGAATCCCATGGTCAAAAAAGCCCCAGGGGAAGTCAGCCCAAGAGATATGGAAGATATTCAAAAATAAAATTCAGATGACAAAAAGGAAAATAATTCCAATAAGGAAGATAGGATTTGTGTGAATAAATGTGACTATACAGAGAACTCACTGCTTAACTTACATTTTAATTTTATTTTTTAAAGTATTTATTCTTGTTCTCTTTTTCTTATATTAGCAGAGTTATTTCCAGTATCCTCCTTCTGTCCCTCCCAGAGAACCATCCCATATAAGTAACTAGGAGGGAAAAAATTAGCCCAACTGAATAATGCCATTGAAAAAATGTGAAAATATATACTATGGGGGCAGCTAGGTGGCGCAGTGGATAGAGCACCAGCCCTGAAGTCAGGAGGACCTGAGTTCAAATTTGGTCTTAGACACTTAACACTTCCTAGCTGTGTGACCTTGGGCAAGTCACTTAACCCCAATTGCCCCAGCAAAAAAAAAAGAAAAAAGAAAATATATGCTATGTATGACACAATTGTGGACCTTCTACCCCCAAGAAAGGGGTGATTTGAGGATGTCTTTTCATATTTCTTCATTAAACTCATTCTTGATATTTATAATTTTGCTACATTTACTTTTGATTTGTGTGTGTGTGTCTTTATTTGCATTATAGTCATTCTATATATTACTTTCCTGGTTCTCCATACTTTATCCTGAATTAGTTCATGTATATCTTTCCATGGTTTTCTATATTCATCACGTCCATCATTTCTTATAATATGCATGTACCACAATTTGTTTAGCCATTTCCTAATTGTTGGACATCTTATTTGTTTCCAATTCTTTTCCATTAAAAAAATGCTGTTAAAATATTTAGGACTTTCTTCCTATTAATACTTCAACCTATATATATATATTCTATTTCTCTTTTTTTTAATTTTTTATTAAAGCTTTTTATTTGTATAACATATGTATGGGTAGTTCCCCAGCATTGATCTTTACAAAGCTTTCCATTACAAATTTTACCCCCAGTCTCCTCCCCTCCCCTAGATGGCAGGAAGTCCACTACATGTTAATAATGTTGAAATACTTGACAAGTTCTACAAGAAAAATCCTATCTACAAGAAAAAAAGAAAGAAAGAAAATCAGAGAAAGGAAACACAATGCAAGCAAACCTCAATAGAGAGCATGAAAATGTTATGTTGTGGTCCATATTTCATATCCCTCTCTCTGGGTGTATATATCAACCTATATTTTTAAAAGAGCTGCACAGAAGATGGAAACAAATCCAACTAACAGAGGGAGATACATACATATATATGAGTATGATACAGTTCTATAAAAATAGTGTCTGAAATGCTAAAGATTGATCTGGGGCTGCTTAGCAAAACTTAGGACACCAAAAGCCATGATTTTTAAGCTATTTAATAAGAAAAAGGAGGATCACAGTTAAGAACTTTGTTTTGGGTGATAACAAAAAACAGAGAAGACAGCTGCTCAATTTTATTTTGCTACTATTCTTTCTGCCAAAGAGAAAAACTTTGCCCTGGAAATTACAGAGCAAAAATGATCAACAGCAATTGATACCCCAAGATAAATAAGGAGCAAGTAAGAGCACTTGATAGTCCTGGACAAATTCATCAATTGGCTCAGATAATCAATATCCTCAGCCTCTGAAAAAACTGGCAGATGTAACTGTCAAGTGACTATGATATTTCAAAGATCATAGAATATGAGATAAGCACAAGTTTGGGGGAGGGAAGCAAATGTTCAGATTTCCAAAATGGGGAAGAAAAACAGTCACAAAATAAACCAATGAACCTGTCTTCAATTCGTGGGAAAATTTGAGAAGAGATCATCAAAGAGATGCTTGTTGAACAGCTAAGAAGGGAAAAAGAGATTACAAAGAGGGAGAATGGCTTCAGCAACAAGAAATCAAGTAAAAATCCACAAGCATTTATCAAGTGCTTACTCTAGGCAGCTAAGTGGCAAAGTGGATAGAGCACTGGGCCTGGAGCCAGGACGACTCCTCTCCCCGAGTTCAAATCCAACCTCAGACCCTTACTAGCTCTAAACTTAAGTAAGTCACTTATCCTAGTTTGCCTCAGTTTCCTCATCTGAGGAAGGAAATGGAAAACTACTCCAGGATCTCTGCCAAGAAAATGCCACATGTAGACACAGAGCATCAGACATGATTGAAAAATGACTGAACAACAGAAAGGCCTTCTATTCTTCTCTTATCAGAGCCCATCTGGGCACTCTAGCTTAAGAAGAACATGGATACACTGCAGAGTAACCCCCAAAAGCAAAGCAGCTAATATAGTTAAATATTTACAGTGGACTCTAGACGTTAATTTTGAGAAATTTTTTTTAACAGATTGCAAGTGATGCAATGTTCTTTCTGATTTTTGTCCACTAGAGGTCACTTTCCTCCATTAAGATCCTCTTGCAATGCTTTTGCACAGTCTGGAAAATGTTTCAGTCGGAAGGGATTCACCTTTGAATCCCCAAAACATTCTTTAGAAAGTAACCTCTAAAATATGGAGTGGCAGCAAAACACCTTTGTTTTACTAGACCCACATAGCATGAGCCTCGAGTTAGGAAGAACTCAGTTCCAATCCAGCCTCAGATACTTAGCAACTATGTGATCCTAGGTAAGTCACTTAGACTGCTTGCCTCAGTTTCTTCATCTATAAAAAAGGGGACAATACTAGCACCTTCCTCTCAGAGTTGTTATAGGGATCAAATGAGATAATAATTGTAAAATACTTGGTACCTAGTAAATATTGCCAAATAAATGTTAGCTATTTTTAAAACTGTTATTCTCTATAATAATGGCTAGCACACCTTTTTGTTGTCCTAAGCTTCCCAGGGTCACACAGCTAATAAATATCTGAGGCTGAATTTGGATTCAGGTCTTCCTGACTTCAGGCCCAGTGTTTTATCTACTGAGCTACCTAGCTGCCCTAATCAAAGGTCATAAAGATGGGCTAAAGTCAGATAATAAATATATCCTTTATGCACCACTCATGTAACACTGTAAGGTAAATTCTCATATTTGAGATAATGGAATTGCTGTCCTATAGTTCTTAGCTGAGAATTCTTGGCTAACCCTTTTAGATAGACTCTATCTAACTTGCCAGTCTCTGGAGATTAAGTCAGCTTCAGAACAGGGACAATTCAAGGGCAGACCTCATACAGGCAAGTGATTGTTCAGCTGAATAGGTTTGTTTTGCCACCATGGAGATGTTTTAATAGTTTTTCCCAAGGTTGTGGGATCCCTTAGAGTTTAGGGATTCTTAACCTGTGGTCCATAAACTTAAAAATATGCGTATTTTCAATAATGTCTTTGAATATAATTGATTTCCTTTATAATCCTATAGATTTTATCCATTTAAAAACATTACTCTAAGGATCCTCACTAAGGAGTTCAGGACATAGAAAAAAAGATTAAGACCCCTGCAGGAGAAGTTATGATCATTATTCCCTACAGAGGGAATACTAACTAATAGAATCATAATTCTTAAAGTAGGGGTCACACTAAATCTGGCCCAGAAATAAATGTGCATTCAAATCTAAGGCAATTAACAAAGTTAAAGTAAAAACAGTTTGGTGCAATAAAAGAATGGCCAACAGGAACTCAGAAGATATAGTCTGGAATTCCATTTACTGTGTCTATGACCATGGGCAAATGAGGGGACTAGACCAGATGACCTCTAAGGTCCTTCCCAGCTCATACACACACACACACACACACACACACACACACACACACACACACACACAGACACACACAATCTCCAATATTGCCATTGCATTAAGGAAGCAATTTCTTTGTTTGGTTTTTGACCACTAGAGGTCACTTTCCTCCATTGGGATCTTTCTGACAAGATTCCTGCACAGTGTGAAAATGTCTCAGTTGGACAGAATTCACCTTTGAATCCCTAAAGCTTTTAAGAGGGCTTTATTTGGTAATTAGAGACCTCTATCAAGATTGCCTACAATGTGCCTTTGACAGCAAAAGCCCTTTCTCTGAGGTCAGAGTTCCAAAGGGAATCAAGGAAAGTCTTTGTGTCAGAGAGGATGGCCAGCAGCAGTGGGGAGTAGTTCAAATTCTGAACTGCTTTGCCAGAAGACTTGGGCTTGTTTGGCTACTATAGAACTGGAAAAAATGTGAGCACCAATTTATCAATCCTGCAAAATACTTTATGTTTTGATTATTTCAATCCTTAACATCCCAGGAGAGGCTAACAAATTATAAATCGATTATTGCTCTTCATTCTCAGAAAAGGGCAGATGATGTCTTGGCTTGTGTGTTATTATTTTAATATTTTTATTTAAATTTTTCTTGTGAATCTGTAGGTTAAATATTTCTTTTGTGTTCAGAAATCCCATTCATTATTTACATTGTACACTGAGTTGAGTAATGCTGTAATGCCACAGAAACTGAGGCAGGATAGAGATTAGAGATTTTTAACAATTTATTGATAGTGAAGAGTTTGGAAGCCACCGCCATGTGGCTCATGTCTCAAAGCATTCAGCTCTGGAGCAAGGGATTCTAGAGACTCTTATAGGGCTCCGGCACTTAGGGAAACAAAGGCAGAAGGAGGGGTAGAGCACTGGGGGACGGAAGTTCCAGGAAAGGTCCATAAATTCAGTTCTGACAGGTTGGGGGTATGGGGGTATGGATCATAACTTCTGATAAGGAGCTAGGAGACACTGAGTCTGAGACCAGAAAGATGCCCAAACATTGGAGATAAGTCAGCTGGAGTTTATGACTCTTTGGAATGCCATTGGCCACAGCTCTGCAGCCCTAATTATCTCAGTCCTAATGGCCAGGAAGGGGGATTGCCACCAGGGAGACTGAGGCAGAAGAATTCAGGGAAACTGAGACAGGGGAATAGAGCACAACATGCTTTACTCTCTCTCTTTTGGAGGGATCCTAGTCATGGATGAAACCTAAAATTTTAAATAATTTCTCCCCTCCCAAACTTCCCTGGGGGTGGTTGTGCAAAGAATCAAAGAATATGAGAGAAAGAGCCTAATTCTTCTCATTAGAGGCCAGGCTCTTCCAGGACTTAACCTGATCCCCACATACTTAGGTCCCAAGCTAAGAAGTCTCTTAGTAGAGAGGGATGGGTGCAGTATACTAGCCCCCATGGAGCTAGTGATTATTATTTATTGATGTTCAGTCATTTTTTAGTTGTTTGACTCCTCATGACCCCATGTGGGGTTATCTTGGCAAAGATATTAGAGTTATTTGCCATCTTCTTCTCCACCTCATTTTACAGATGAGGAAACTGAAGGAAACAGGGTTAAGTAATTTGTTCAAGGTCTCACAGCTAGAAACTGAATTAAAACTTGGGAAAATAAACCAGTTCCAATTGTTCAGTGATAAAGAGAGCCATCTACACCCAGAGAGAGGCCTGTGGGATCTGAGTGTGGACTATAGCATGGCATTTTCACACTTTCTGTTGATGTTTGCTTGCATTTTGTTTTTCTTCTCAGGTTTTTTTTTTCTTACTAGATCCCAATTTTTCTTGTGCGGCAAGTTAACTGTATAAATTTGTATACATATATTGGATTTATGATATATTTTAACATATTTAACATATATTGGACTACCTGCCATCTAGGGGAGGGGGTGGGGGGAAAGGAGGGAAAAATTTGGAACAGAAAGTTTTGCAAGGGTCAATGTTGGAAAATTACCCATGCATATGTTTTGTGAATAAAAAGTTTAATTTGTTTGTGGCAGCCCTTTTTGTAGTGGCTAGAAACTGGAAACTGAATGGATGCCCATCAATTGGAGAGTGGCTGAATAAACTATGGTATATGAATGTTATGGAATATTGTTGCTCTGTAAGAAACGACCAGCAGGATGATTTCAGAGAGGCCTGGAGAGACTTGCATGAACTGAAGCTGAGTGAAATGAGCAGAACCAGGAGATCATTATACACGGCAACAACAAAACTATATGATGATCAATTCTGATGGACATGGCTCTCTTCAATAATGAGATGTTTCAAACCAGCTCCAATTGTTCAGTGAAGAAAGCCATATACACCCAGAGAGAGGGATGTGAAATGTGGACCACAACATAACATTTTCATGCTCTCTATTGATGTTTGCTTGCATTGTGTTTCCTTTCTCTGATTTTTCTTTCTTGTAGATACGATTTTTCTTGCACAATAATGATAAGGGTGGAAATATGTATAATATATTCGATTTGTCAAGTATTTTAACATAATTAACATGTAGTGGATATCCTGTCATCTAGGGGAGGGGTGGGGAGTAGGGGGGAAAAATTTGTAACAGAAAGCTTTGTAAGGGTTAATGTTGAAGAATTACCCATACATATGTTTTGCAAATAAAAAGTTTTAATTAAAAAAATAAAAAGTTTTAAGTTTTTTAAAAAAAGAATTGAATCAGAAAAAAAAAGAACTTGGGAAAATAATTCTCCCTGACTTCAGTTATGGCACTCTATCCACTGTACCACCTACCTGCCCATCTGTCACATAATAAGAACTTAATAAATTCTTGTTGATGTACTATTGAATCAGCACCAGATACAGGTAGTCAAAAGAATAGACAGGTCTTATCCTAGCTTGCTTTTCATCAACTATGTTTAGCGAGGTTTGACTTCTCACAGCCCACATTATAGACAAACTATAAATGCTCAGCCTGCATTTTGCTGGAATAAGTCTCCTACTCAACATAAATTAGATAACCAGTACAGGACCCTGTAGAGCTGAAGCCTCAAAGAGAGTAGTAGATAAAAGCATGATAACCAATGGAAAAAGTCCAACAGAGACAACATTTCCAGCAGAGAGCAACATGATGATCTCCCCAGAGGGCATGGGCAGCTTGCAGCATCAGAAGGATGAGCTTCCTTCCTTGTGCATTTTTCATTGTTACACATGTCCCTTTTATATGTGCCTTCCATATTTTTTCTATTCCCATGCAGTGTTCACTAAAAATCTATCATATTTAACTTCTCTAAAATGCTATTCAGGCCTTTAATTTCTTATATTTCTATCATATTTGTCTACATCTGAAAGTAACATTGAAGCATCTATTGTTTTGTGGACATTTTCTGCATAATTTGATTAACTTTTCCTTCAAGTACCTAATTGCTATGCAACTTAATATATATAGTATGTGTGCATGTGTGTGTGTATGTATATATATATATATATATATATATATATAGAGAGAGAGAGAGAGAGAGAGAGAGAGAATGTTATTATAGTTACCCTGATTCCCTATAGAACCAATTTAAAAAACAATAAAACAAAAACCAAATCACATCTAGGATTTATGTTTGTTTTGTTTAGTTCCCTATGATCTTGAATATATTAGGATCCTATAAGTCCTTTATAATTGCTTGGGCAGATTGCTCATATATATTTACCTTTTTAATTTTCTCTTGATTATTTCAAAAAAATTTCAAAGTTTCTACTCAGTTCTGGTCTTTTCAACAGAAATATGTGAAAGTCTTCTATTAAAGGTGCTTCTCCTCCATGTAGAATTATATTCATGTTTGCAGGATATATTATTCTTGGTTGTAAATTTTTTTCTGCTGTGTAGAATATAATACTGCAACATTTTCTTCTTCATGATAATTATTAAATCACATATAATTCTAACCATTGATTTTCTTTCTTCAACCTTTCCCAGCTACTTGCAATTGTTTCTTTGACTTGCAAACTTTGTATTTTGGCTAACATGTTCCTGGGTATTTTCAGTTTAGAGTTCCTTTCAGCAGACTGACTGATGGATACTTTGTTTTTACTTTGTCCTCAAATTCTAATAAATTTAGGCCATTTTCTATATAATTTCTTGAAATACATTTTGATTTTTAAAAATCTTGTCATGGTTTTCAAGATTACTGTGATTTTTTGTTTATTTTTTATATTAGTATTTCTAGAAATGCAACATAATTGAACAAATACAACTATTCTAAAGGTTTAATTTGGTTTGAGTCGTTCCATTGTCACTCTTCCCTGACCCCTGCCAAATATCTATTATTTTTTGCATTCTCTCCAATGTGAAATTATAGAACCTTCAGAGTTGGATAAGGTCTTCTGGGGAAGGAATATTTACTTCAATTCCTACCTGAAATATGACACAAATCTTGAACACCAATTTGACATGAGATCTGTAGCAGCTGTTCATATCTGGTATTTTAGGTATTGAGTAAACCAATAGATTTTTTATTAGAGTATCTCTTCCAGGCAAGGCATAGTGTTAATGATATGGAAGCTGATTTCATATGGATTCAGAGAGATATATTGGCTGACTTTAGTTAACTGCAAAGCTGATGATGGGGGACTTCTAGGTCCTTGGTGGGCTACATGCAGTAGCCTAGCCTTTGCCCATGAACCTTAATCTGTATTTGCTATTTCCTTGGTTATTTATTGCTGGGGCCCAATATAATAGCCATCTGCTCTGCGGTGGTTACCAAATGATTTGAATTATAACTTATTAGAATCAATATTTCCATAAAATATGATTTAGTGCAGTAATCAGTGCATCATATCCTGCCAGTAATAAACAAGATCTAACTCCATTTTTCAATACTAAAGAAATATCTTTTTATACACATAATGAAACACTCCTGGTCACATAAGTCCTTATTTATGGTAGGCCCAAAACATTTATGGTAGGCTTCTAAATAAAACCTAAATTCTCTCTAAAACAGTCAAACTAATATTCACATAAGAAAAAACAAGTAGATTGAAAATGCCTATTATCCAGACTATGTATGATATGTATTAAGATGTATAACCACAGAGTTTTATTATTAATGCATTTGTCTTGTAAAAACAATGTAATTGGATAATGAAGTGAGCCTGAAATTGAAAAGGAGAGGGAAATCTGCATCACATTTGTGAAATTACACAGTGCTTTTATTGTTGGTCAGTTGTTTTTCAGTCATGTCCAATTCTTCATGATCTCACTTGGGGTTTTTTTGGCAAAGATACTGAAGTGGTTTAACATATGCTTCTCCAACTCAATTTACAGATTAAGAAAATATAAACAGGATTAAGTCAATTTCCCAGGATTACATAGCTAGTAAGGATCTAAGCAAGATCTGAAGCTGAATCTTCTGGACTTGAGGCTCAGCATTCTATTCACTGTGTCACCTAGATAACCACACAATGCTTTTAATAACTCCAAATTTCTTCTTAAAATAACAATATTCTTCCAGTATGGCCACAAGTCATGGAATACTATAGCCTTCTAAGAATTAAAGTTGTAGGTAACCCACTGGAAACTAGAGATTCATATGGTAGGGATGAGTAAACCACAACATTCTGCCATTGGAAAATTGTCAAGGATATCAGTATAAATGATATTATCAGACAAATGTGTGACTATAATAAGAGTGAGGCTGCTCATATAAAAAGATCAAGAAATAGTTGATAAAATAGCTAGTATGCTCTATTGGGAACAATGTCAACAGTCCTCAGAATGTTTGGTGAGCTCACTGTCTAAGATTTATAGGTAGAAGAACAAGAGTCATACAGGGTAAGAAGGGATGGATGGGTTGGAATCTGTTGTGTTGGAAGGCATTTCTGTATTGATGAGATCACAGAATTATCAAAATATTGAAATGTTGCGGAAGGCTTAATATTCACCAAAATTAGGTCTTGAGACACTCAAAAAAGCCTAGTAGTTCAATCTTGAAGATCAGAAAACTGTAAGCCATGGGATTGATCATGAGGATTGGTTGGTTAAGGGATGGGAAGTAAGTGGATCCTACCATGATTTCTCTACACATGAAGAAAGCAGAGTAGTCTGTGGGTGGCACTCTGCCTGGATGGCATTCCGTGCTTGGGTAGAAGGGGGCACTAGACCTCATACCCTATGAGCTGCACCTGCCCCACCTTCTCCAATCTCATTCTACATTAGTCTCCTGGTAAGCAAGCCAAGAGAATTCCGAAGGGGCTGCCACAACTTCAGTTATGAGGGGAGGAGAGAGCCAAACAAAGTCCACATAGTTGAATGAGCATGCAGAGTTAAGTCATATATACAGAGACCAATTTATCACAGATGGTCAACGACCATTCTTCTGAGAGCCAGGATGTCAAGGTAAAGTTCTGACTTAAGACTGGAAGTAAATGGCAAATTCTCTTCTGGAACAGATGAATCCATTAATTGGCAATCTCTAATATAAGAATGGTGTCAAAAGTATCCTTGAATATCACATTGACCCAAATTGTAGAAAGCCTCTGGATAGTACTTGGGGACAGTGGGGAAGGCTATAATCAATTGGAAATATGAAAGGACCTCTGAGAGGTTCACAGCCCACCTCATGAAAACATCTAGGGAACTTACCATGTTACTAGTGGACAGAGTAATTGAATGTAGCCCCATCCAGAGCCAGTCATTTTCCTCCTACAACATTGCAAATGCTTCCAAGTATAAAGAGGTCTTGAGAAGTATGTCCCAATTATTCCCATAGCATTGAGGTCTATATGGAAGGTTCACAAGGTGGCACATGGGTCTGAGCTTCTGGTTTGGATGAAATATGCTTTTTTGAAAAAGTGCCAATTAATATTAATAGACCCTAGCAGATATCACATGTGCGAGGCAAGCCCTAGCTTCTCCGAGTAAACCCCTTTTGGAGAAAGAGGATTGTTCAAATTATGATCCTGGAGATCACAACCCAGTTGAATCAGGTCCCTTACCCAAAAGAAAAGAGATAGAGGTGGGAGTAAGTACAGATAAAGGCAACTAGAGTGGCTGATGAATATCCATGACAGTCTGTCCTTACTCCAAGAATTTTGTCTTTGTGGTTGACTTAATCTAACCCACTTGAGATTGGTGCATTTGTTAGAAGTTCTAGATCTCTTTGTTTACCTCAATATAAAGCTTTACATGCCTTAAGATCTACAGGCTATCTGGTGTTTGGACTACTCTGTAAACTTCTAGAAACAATTATGTGTATATTTTCCATTTCATTAGGTCAAAAATGGGACCTAGTGGATGGCAATGATATGGTACTAAGAGGGCACATTTCCCCTTGTATCCTTATGTTTGAGTATTTCCATCTGGTTTGTAAAATATTTAATAAACCCTCTAATTAACTTAGGGAAAATATAGCTATGTCTTTTTTGAAATTCCAACTATAATGCAGGGGATAGTAAAGCAGATTCCAAGTTGTGGTCACAAATCACAGTTGTTCTGGAATTTTAAAATAAAAAAGGATAAAATATAGCTAGAAGACATTGTTGAAATGGCTTCAATCCAGAAAAGTTTGTATAAAATCAGAAGGAACACACTATCAAGGGATGTCCTCAAATGATGTTAACATCAACATTTCTGCCTTTGGCACTCTTATGGCAGAGGTGGGGAAGGGAATAAATATTTACTAAGCACCTACTATATGCCTAGAGCAACTAGGTGCCACAGTGAATAGAGTGCTAGGCATGGAATCAAGAAATCAAATCTGGTTTCAGATATTAGCTGTGTGACCCTGAATTAATCACTTAATCCTGTTTGCCCCAAATGTCTCATCTATAAAATGAATGGGAGAAGGATTTGAATTTAGGTTTCCTGGACTCCAGACCCAGCATTCTATTCACTGTACCACCTAGCTTCATTACCCTCACCCTGATGCACCAATATGACCAAGGACTAGCAAGCATACTATGTCCCCTGCTTAGTGTTATGCCAGTGTTACTGTGAAATCAGACAAGAATGACTCTTGGAGACATGAATAATACATCTTGGCCCATCTAGTGCACTATATTTTCTGTACTCTTCAAGACCACATTTTATAACAAATATTGGCGAGATTCTAAGAAGTGAGCAGAAATAAAACAATTTGAAAATTTAAGAACTCTGATCAGGATAGTAATGAATCATGAGTCTTTTTTTATTTGCATAACATATGTGTGGGTAATTCTTCAACATTAACCCTTACATAGCTTTCTGTTATAGATTTTTCCCCCAACTCCCCACCCCTCCCCTAGATGGCAGGAAATCCACTATATGTTAATTATGTTAAAATATTGGCAAATTGAATATATGTATACATATTTCCAAACTTATCATTGGTGTGCAAGAAAAATCTTATCTACACAAAAGATATATCAGATAAAGGAAAAACAATGTAAGCAAACATCAATCAAGGAGTATGAGAATGTTATGTTGTGGTCCACATTTCGCATCCCTCTCTCTGGGTGTATATGGCTTTCTTCAGTGACCAATTGGAAGTGGTTTGAAACATTTCATTGTTGAAGGGAGCCGTGTCGATCAGAATTGATCATCATATAGTATTGTTGTTGCCGTGCATAATGATCTCCTGGTTCTGCTCATTTCACTCAGCATCAGTTCATGCAAATCTCTCCAGGCCTCTCTGAAATCGTCCTGCTGGTCATTTCTTACAGAACAATAATATTTCATAATATTCATATACCATAATTTATTCAGCCATTCTCCAACTGATGGGCATCCATTCAGTTTCCAGTTTCTTGCCACTACAAAAAGGGCTGCCACAAACATTCTTGCACATGTGGGGCCCTTTCCCTCCTTTATGATTTCTTTGGGATATAAGCCCAATAGAAATGCTGCTGGGTCAAAGGATATGCACAGTTTGAAAACTTTTTGAGCATAGTTCCAAATTGCTCTCCAGAATGGCTGTATCCATTCACAGCTCCACTAACAATGTGTCAGTGTCCCAGCCCTCCCACATCCCCTCCAACATTCATCATTAACTTTTCCTGTCATTTTAGCCAATCTGACAGGTGTGAAGTGGTACCTCAGGGTTGTCTTGATTTGCATTTCTCTGATCAATAGTGATTTGGAGCACCTTTTCATATGACTATAAATAGTTTTAATTTCATCCCCTGAAAATTGTCTGTTCATATCCTTTGACCATTTATTGATTGGAGAATGGCTTGAATTTTTATAAATATGAGACAATTCTCTCTATATTTTAGAGATGAGACCTTTATCAGAACCCTTAAATGTAAAGATGATTTCCCAATTTATTGCTTCCCTCCTAATCTTGACTGCATTGGTTTTGTTTGTACAAAAACTTTTAACTTAATATAGTCAAAGTTATCTATCTGGTTTTCAATTAAGAGTTCCAGATCTTCTTTGGACATAAATTTATTCCATCTCCATAGGTCTGAGAGGTAAACTATATTACGTTCCACTAATTTACTTATAATATCACTCTTTTTATCCAGATCATGAACCCATTTAGCTCTTATCTTGGTATGTGGTGTTAGATGTGGGTCAAGCCCTAATTTCTTCCACGCTAGTTTCCAATTTTCCCAGCAGTTTTTGTCAAATAGTGAGTACTTATCCCAGAAGCTGGGGTCTTTGGGTTTATCAAAGACTAAATTGCTATAGTTATTGCCTAGTTTGTCTTGTGATTCTATCCTATTCCACTGATGGACTATTTCTTAGCCAGTACCAAATGGTTTTGATGACCACTGCTTTGTAATATAGTTTTAGATCTGGTACAGCAAGTCCACCATCATCAGCCTTTTTTTTCATTAATCCCCTTGAAATCCTTGACCTTTTGTTCTTCCAAGTGAACTTTGCTACTATTTTTTCTAGATCTGTAAGATAATTTCTTGGGAGTTTGATTGGTATGGCACTAAATAAGTAAATTAGTTTGGGTAGTATTGTCATTTTTATTATATTCGCTCAGCCTACCCATGAGCATTTTAAGTTTTTCCAATTGACTAGGTCTGATTTTATTTGTGTGGAAAGTGTTTTGTAGTTTAGTTTATATAGTTCCTGACTTTCCCTTGGCAGATAAATTCCCAAATATTTTATACTATCAACAGTTATTTTGAATGGAATTTTTTGTATCTCTTGCTGCTGAACTTTATTGGTAATATATAAAAATGCTGATGATTTATGTGGATTTATTTTGAATCCTGAAACTTTGCTAAAGTTGTGAATTGTTTCTAGTAGTTTTTTGAGTCTCTAGGGTTCTCTAAGTATACCATCATGTCATCTGCAAAGAGTGATAATTTGGTTTCCTCATTACTTACTCTAATTCCTTTAATCTCTTTTTCTTCTCTTACTGCCAAAGCTAACATTTCTAAGACAATATTAAATAATAATGGTGACGGTGGGCAGCCTTGTTTCACTCCTGATCTTATTGGGAATGGTTCTAGTTTGACTCCATTACATATGATGCTTGCTGAAGGTTTTAAGTAGATACTAATCATTTTAAGGAAAAGCCCATTTATTCTTATACTCTCCAGTGTTTTTAATAGGAATGGGTGTTGGACTTTATAAAAGGCTTTTTCTGCATCTATTGAGATAATCATATGGTTTTTGTTAATTTGGTTATTAATATAATTGATTATGCTAATAGTTTTCCTAATATTGAAACAGCCTTGCATTCCTGGCATAAATCCTACTTGAATCATGAGTCTTAATGAAACCCCCACCTATCAGAGGTGATGAACTTAAGACAGCAAAAGAGAAAAACTTTTTCAGACTTCATTAGACTGTGGACTCTTCAAGAGCAGAGACTTGTCTTTTGTCCCTTTTTATATTCCCAGCACTTTGCCCAGTGCCTGCCACTTAATAAATGAATAATAACTAATTGATGGGTGTGGCTAATGTAGGAATTTGTTTTGATATATATAGCTAAGTGTTGAGGACATTTGTTTTTCAGGTTGTGTGGGACAAAAAGACCCTAACTCAAAATTGATTGTTCAGAGACTTCTTTAGGTACAAACAGAAAGATTCTTTATTTTGGTTCTCCCAAGAATCAGGGTGGTCCCTCCCCCAGATAAGCTGTCGAAGGGAGGCCAATTTACAGACCTAGATAACACGATTATATAGTCGAGATTACAGAAACACCCCCTCTTTTAACCCACCCAAGCCCCCAGTTAATCTTTAAAGTCATCGGCCAACTCAATATTTGTCTTTGGTGTGCAGGTGGGCCTTTGTGGCCCCAAGATCTTAGTTAAGCAATAAATGTTTCTAATACCTTTGCTGGGTATTTTATGAAGAAAAGGGGTCGATTAAGCAAGGTTAAATATTCCTAAACTACTAAACCATTCATCAAGGTGACCTGGTCTATTTTTAAGTAATACCTCTTATGAGAAGCAATTGAGCAAGGGGTCAAAAGGGTTATCTCAAGCATTTCTGCTGGAAGAGCAAATCTTGCTCTTCTCCCAGAGCTCAATAATTAATCAGATTAATTAATCAATAATACCCAAGGTTATTATTCTAAGAAGTCTTCAGTTTCCCATTTCATTCAAGGTTTAATTTGTTTAAAAAATTTCTCAAGGAGAGGTAATAGGAGAGATTAATAAAAATTATTCAAAAAATAAAAATAGTAAACTAAAAAAAAACCTTATCACATACAATCCCAGAGAATGATCAGGACCATAATGCATCATAATCACCTATTGCCCATTAGGGAATTAATAAGCAAGGAACAAAAAAAAAGCAACATTGGATAGCCAAACAGACTCAAAAGTAGAGTCTACTTTAAAAATATACCAAGACTACTAGGATTTCCTAACAGTTCAAATAACTAGATTATTCAAGGGGAGATATGTTGGCAACTTTTAGAGAGTTAAAATTGTGAACAAAATTGAAAAGGATCTTATTGACTAAAAGGTGGCACTAGGTAGCACTCTTTGTTTCCCAGGAATTCTCCCAGATTTGTGATTTCAGAATTTGACAGCCAATCTGGAGGTCCCCAAACTAGGATGACCATACAATCTTATGGGCTATGTTGGAGCAATTCTCTGCCATACTTATGTTAGATATTCTATGCGCAGGGAAGGGAGTATAGGCTTAGTATCTGGCTGTATAATATGACTAGGTACAGTATCTATTATAGAAAATATTTGGCAGTACAGGAAAAATGTGACCTTTCCCGAAACCTCCAGAAAATAAGCATAATTTTGGGGGCTACTGAACAAAGGATCCTCTTCTCTTTAGACCTACCCTGTACAAGAACTCACGAGCTTCACTCTCCAAGAATTATGTGGAATATTATCTTCTTCCATCATGTAGTATGCTATGAGAAATCCCTTTTTCAATCTAGAAGGTTCAATCCATGAAATATCAAATTTGGGATTACTCATGCATTGCTACTCAGCATAAACTACCAGCTACAATACCCTTCCCTAGTTTTAGACTCCAAAAGGTCATTTTTGTGTCTTTTAATACGTTCCAAGGGGATGCATCACTTTGTGTTCACTGCTCAAGGTTGATGTGTGATTCAGTGAAGAGGGTTGGATTTCAAGCTGAGAACATGGATTTGAATTCTGGATATTGTAAATATCTGTAACACCTTGGACAAGTCACTTGGACCAACAAATGGTGTTTATTAATCTGTAAAATGAATGGGCTGGAATGACTTCCAAGATCATTTTAACTTACATTACCTGTATACCCTGTATACTCTTGACTTCCTTAGCAGTAAAGCGACATCCCTGACCGTGTTTTGGGTTTCTCTAGTAACACTTCAAAGTTCCTCTGCCCATACTGAGACTCCCACATTCCCCAGCTGCAGTTTGTAGCCTGCTTTTTCCAGCTTGGCAACAGGAAGATCACAATAGCAGCTTTACCCTTGCTGCATACCCTGGGGATAAAAAGAGAAGGGTGAGGGGGTGAGAGGGAAAGGAAAGGCTGAAGAATCTCAAGGCTCAAGTAGTAGGTTTGGAGGCCAGCCCAACTCCTCAGGAACTCTTCTTGTCATCTTTAATGTTGACATGAAAGTGAAGAGTAGGGGAGGGGAGGTTGAGAACCACTAGCCCTGAATACATTAGCTCTTAACAGTTATTGTTCACCAATTTTGAAATATAAAGCTAAATCCTGGAGTGTTAAGTTACTAAATTCCTCTAAAACTTCCAGAAGAAAGTGATTCCGATTGGTCCAACAAGTTTGAGCCTCACCATTACTTGGCCAGTTACCAAATAAGACACCTCATTCAACAATGCCTATAGCTAGGTGGGACAATGAGCCTGGAGTCAGGAAGACTTGAATTCAAATCCAGCTTCAGACACTTTTGTTTGTGTGATCTTGGGCAAGTCACTTATTTGCCTCAGTTTCCCCAACTGTAAAATGGGAGTGATGATAGTACCTATCTCCCAGAGTTGTGAAAATCAAGAGAGAGAATTTTAAAGTACTTAGCACAGTGTCTAGAACATAAAGTGTTGTATGTTATTACTTGAATCAATGGCTGCAATTCTTATATATTCATGCCTAAATGCCAAGTCATTTTCCTTGTCCTAGGGCACAGAAACACATGTGATTGATCTCAGGTTCCAGTTAGTGTGATACTGAGTACACTTGATCATGGGGAATTCTCTTTTCCTTACTAAGTTCCATTCAAGTCCTTGAGTCTCTCTGGAGGTAATTCTCTCACTTTGTTTTCACTAAACTGGATACCATTCAGCTTCATATTTGGAATTGGGTTTCAATTTTTGAAAAAAAAATTGTTTTGCTAAAAACTAGGTGGCCTCAGCATACTTGGTTCCTCAAAGTTCTTGCAGAATGAATTAATGAAAAGATATTAAATGTTATGTTTTTCTAACACATTAGGCAACTTTGGGCAGCTCTCCAAATACAGATTTTGTTTATAAGCTTTTCTAATAGTCTTGCTCCCATTTCCTCTCTAGAGTAAGCAAGGATCAACCTCATCACACAAACTTTAATTCTTTAATAACATTCCAATGTCTTGGGTTTTATCTATCCTAGTTCCTTCCTGACTTAGTTCTTAACTTTTCAGATTTTAAAGCAATGTCTCAGCTGCTGTCTCATCCTGTAAATTGCCTCAGGACCTGGGACTTCTTTAGACTGGATCATCCAACCACCCTCAGCAATCTTTGGTATATTATCTTCCTCTATTACAAACCAAGCTTCTTCAGAAAAATACTCTCGTTTTTATTAATATCCTCAGAATTTAGCACGTCCTAGCACATAGTAATGATATCAACAATTTTTTTTCTCTCCTTCCTTTCCATGGACTTAGAGGAACAGCAAACAAGGTACCATACCACTGAAAATGATGGATGGTTGGGTGCTGAAGGAGCCTTAACTCCCACCACCACCCTGTTCCACTTATAATACACATCTCTGATTATTTCCACTTTTGGAAACTTCAGAACTCTTTGCTTATAGGAACAATTTGTCTCAGTTCAATTAACTTTCTGGTTCAAATCTTACAGAATTTATTATGAATTTGAAAAGCAGAAGCAATGCAACAAGGATATGCCATTCATTTAACATTGTTTAAGAATGGTGTTTTGGTGATGGTCTTTAGTAATATTCCTGCAGAACCTCTTTGTGGTTCACTGGACTTTAGAAAACTGAATCAATTGGATTTCAAGGACAGATATTTAAAGAGCCAGCAGTTTTTGGTTGAGCTTATCTGTTAATCCACCCCATAACTAACTTCTTATGTCTTTCTTGAGTCTGGGGCAATGATCAGTTCTCTAAAATTCTATTCTTTACCCATTAATTGAGGCAATTTATACCTTTTGGGGGTGTGGGATAGGGTAAACCTGCTCAGTAAGATAAATAATCCATCAGGCTAGGTTCCCAGATAATAAAAGAAAATATCTGGCTAGAATTCAGCTGGCAAATTCAATATTTTTATCTTATAGGCATAAAACAGCAGAATATGTGTTAAGCAATGAGTGTTACAAATGAGTTTTAATAATTCTGTACCAAAGTAACGGCTTCTTTTAGGAAACCCCATGAAGTCAATAACTACCAAGCTTGTGATTTCCCTGGAAATCCATATCAAACTGTCATCCCCCCAAAGAGTGATACAAACTAGTGCCATTGTCAAAAAATGATACAAATTGGTCCCGTTATCATGAAGATCATCACTTCAACCTCTGAACTAGCTTTCCCACTGTATATAACATCACATTAGGAATATCTTTGCTCCTTAGCTGATAGTCAAAACAGCGACCATGTCATATTTTTTCTGCCCTGTTCACCACCATCCAGGTTAAGATTCACAGCCCCATCCATCCAAGGAGCTTCCTCCCTGATGAGGTCAACTCTTGAGCTGTCCAATCAGATCAGACCTTACTCCTAGGCCAATGAGTGCTAACAAGCACATAAAATGAGAAAAAAGCCCCCTTCCCCATTATGGCTTCTCCATGACACTGATTATATAGATCTGTATGACACAAGGTCTTTCAGGGATTAAAATCCCTTCGGTTCCTAGACTATTAGCCATCAAAATGGATAGTATGGCATCCCAGATGTCAACAAGTTTTGATTCTCTCTGGAAGGCGGTCAACAAGCTTCAAGTTGATGTAACTTTTTTGTTATTCCGTGTACACCAAAATTCCTGCTCCTCAGGGCAGCATGTACTTGTGGCAGGGTCTTAATCTTCCTCCAAATCTGCCTGTAACAGAAGTACACAGTCTACCAAACTGGGCTATCCTCTGCTGGATGACCAATTTATGGTGTGATGTTGAAAGCACCTATTCAGGGTTCACAGTGGGCCAAGTAATAATTCAATGGTCATTCAAATCAAAGGCCACAGATAATAAACATCCATCAAACCCTATGCTGTTCATAGCACATGAGTATACATACAGCCCCCAGTGACATAGAGGACACTATTTAGCCATGCACCCATGTTGAAAATAGTCCTAAATGACCACAGAACTTGACTAATCCAAATGAGAATCTTCTCCAGTCATGTATACCAGAATTAAGAAATCAGGCCAAACTGATTGGGTATGTCCTGGACAATTCAATTGAAATTAGTTTTGAATTAAATTTACTTTTTAGATGTGTGTACTGCTCTTTTGATATCAATAAATCCATCACTAGACTTTTTTTTTTAAAAAAATGATTAACTCCTCCACTGCTTGTCAAAATCCAATTATCAACCACAAAGAACTTCTGTTCTCCTTGATAATTTGATCCCTAATTCCCATTATACACCCAAAAATTTAACTTTGAGGAAATGGAAAGCAGCCTAAACTGACCAAAAAACTAAAAAGATACCAAAGCTTCATTTAAATGGTAGGCTGACAGTTACAGAATTCATACATTTAAGGAATCAAATATGACTAATAATGCTCTTCATGGACATATCTTTGATAGTAACAGTGGACACCAAATCTTATATCCCTTCCACATTACATAGGTGGTACCCACTGGAACTCCCCAAATTCAAATAAAGTCTTCCAGGCTGAACACATAAATCCAGGCTTGCCCTTTTGACAGCTCTCAATGTTTGTGTTTGTGCCACCAAACCCCATCTCTAATTCCATGAGCCTATAGTATGAAGGCTCTCTCCAACACATGATAGAGGTAAGGAGGAAGAATATGATTTAGATGAAAAGAATCTGGGAAATGGCTTATTTTCTCCTTCCTAATTGAAAGCCTTCAACAGTACAATTCCACTAAGCCCTGGCCCCTGCATATTTCTTAGGAGGAAGCTCACATAAGTGGGCTGATACCCCTCACTGGAATAAGAGGGGGAAATTTTATCATATACATGATTAAAATTTGCAAAACTTGGAAAGTTCTGCATGAATTTTTTGTTAAGGCTTATCTCATCAGGATTTCTAGTGTTTGAACTTTCACTTGATTTTCTCCTTTCACTTGATTTGCTCCTAATTGCTCCTATACTGCTAATCTGCTCTACCAGTCCCCAGATATATTTCTGTATCTTATATTCTATTTCATACTTATTACTCCAATGGTGGCCTTTCTAATTTATATAATTCAGCTCTTGCATCTAGTCTCTAACAGATTTTATTGTTAAAGTCTGTTTCCTCATCTTGGTCTGCCCAGTTGGGCAGATTATATTCATGAGACTGTAACAAAGGATCACAAATTGAGAGTTTAAAAAAACTTAGTGAATTACTTAGGGGGCATTCAGTCCCCTCACTTTAGAAAATGAGGCAACTGAGGCCCAGAAAAATGAAAGCAATTGTCCAGGTAGCATGTAGTCAAGCTAAAATAGAAATTGAGATCCTTGACTCCAAAACCAGGGTTCTTGCTACTGCAACAACACAATGCTCCCTAGTCATGGGAGAATCAGTCAGAGTCTTTGGCCAATCCCATAGTCAAGTAAAGCTGAGAGAACAACACAGGATTCATGGGAAAATAAAGACAAAGGCTATATAAGAAGGTAATAAAGGTGCTTTGATCTACATTAGTGGATAAAGTAACCACACTTAGAACATCACTGATTTATTTAATTATCAGTTATAAAGCTTGATATCATACTTAAACCATGTAGCTAAAAAGTATTAGTTATTTCTATAAAGAATTGGGCCCTCAAGTTAAAAATATGACATCCTATTATAACACTGTTCCTAGATAAAAAAAATCTTAATTTACAGAAGCATTTCAAGTAAATACAAGGACTATCAAATTTCAATTCTTCTCTAAAATATTTTGTTATATGGATTTCATTATGAAAACTAAATTTTCTGTAAATAGATTTTTAGGAAGATTGAAATTTAGTGGGTGAGAAATCAGATCAGTACACTGCTGCTTTTAAGTAGTTAGTGTCTTTAGTGAAGGAAAATAAAAGTAAAAGGGTGAGGAAGATTAAACACATTTATCTCTGAAACATAGTTAGCAATGATTGACAATGTATTGAACGACTTCAGAGTACTTAATGACTGGATACATCTGATGATTTTCCTTCATTTTCATGGCTTCTCTTCACTGAAATCTCCAATGTATAAAGAAGTCTGCAAAAAATTGAGTTGACATAACTGTAGGCCAAGGCATAACAAAGTGAACCATTCGAAATTGTTGACAGAGATAGGAGTCTGCAAGATGCAAGATCTATGAAAGCCAAAAGGATGAGGTCTCTTCCCATTCTTGAATTCTGTGAATTTATATGATCAAGGATTTGTTTCATAGGCTTTTGGGGGGGGGCACAGATTCCCTTTCCAAATGTTTGGTGGAAGCTCCTCCAATCACATACCCATGGGCCATAAAATAAAGGCTTATATGGATGCCATGTAGTGAAAACTACATATTAGTATGAATATGAAATTACAAGGGCTAAAGACATTGGGTCTTAAGGAACAGTGACTGATATCATACTGGATCAATACACTTGGCATCAGGATATTTAACCTGGAAGTCCACCACTTACATTATTAGTAAAGACCCAAATGTTCCTGACATCTAGATTCTGAGAGAGTCAGATAATATGAAAGTTTGGGAGATAGTGCAACCAACTTATAGGAGAGCACTGAGGGTCAAGTGGTCAATAACCCATTGGACAGACTCTAAGAGATCTTGCAACTATAAGAAGGCAACTTCCAACTTATACAAGTAATTTTTGACTGCAGAAATAATGGTATGAGTCAAATATAAGGAAAAGAATTGAGTGGAACCTATAAGTATAGGAAAATGGTGTGTTCTGAGTAGAAACATGAACTGCTGAAACAGATTTTTAGCAATAGCTAATAAGAGGAGACAATTGTTTTAATGATAATACTGGAGATCTGCTCCAAGGAAAAGCTGGTTCTTTCCAGCTGGCTGTTAGTCCAGGATGAAAGGGAAAAAAAGTATTATTTGGTAGAAAGATGAAGTTTAATGTAAAGGATGGAGAAAAGAGTTGTCTATAGTCAATAGCCTTTTTAAAAATGGATTATGGTCCATGATTAAAAACAAAACAGCATAGGTGAGCAGGCCTTGAAAATGAAATTATTTCCTGAAATACTATTTACACTGGTTCTGAAGCAGTGGAAACCTGCCATTTTAGTCAAAAGCCTCTACCGTGACTAGAATGTTGCCCTCATCCTGGGATGATAACAGTTTTGTGATCAAGTCCAAAGGCAAGAACCAAGGTAAGAGTGCAAGAAGCAGTAACAGCCCTCCAGAATTCCTGATGAAGTCCTTGACCTAGGAAGAGATTGCACATGGTAAACCATTAGTTAAGTGCAGAGCCCTACTGTTGATAGAAATATTTGAAGACTGGTCCATGAAAAACTAAGTCCAGTGATAAAATATTCATTCAATAAGAAGCTCACTTCTATTAACAATGTTGCTGCCATTGTAGGGAAGATTTCATCAAATGAGAAATTATCAGGTAAATGTTGGGTTTATTCATTTCAAAATTCAGGGGGATGAAGTTTGAAGTTCTACCAGCTCCAGTCAAGGAATCCAGACAACTCTTAATTGATCAGAAAATCTTTCTGGCATCTGGAATCAGGAAAAGGTTAAGAAATACCTTCCAAATGCTGCTAATCAATCTCTTTTTTCCTTATCCATGACCAGATAAGCTCAGAAACTGACAGCTTTTGTCAGGAAGAATTGCATTTATTCACTTCATTTTCATGGCTACTCTTCACTGAATCTCTAATGTATGATAAAGCCTGAACTAAACCTTAAAATTTTCCCCAAATTTTAACTATATTAGTTAATGGCAGTGTGAAAAAAGTAGGTTAAAGTATAATCTTACTGTAGGCTAAAGAATAACAAAGTATAAACATCTAGGTATAAATCTGGATACCAAGGCAGGAGTCTTCAATAAGTAAGAACAGGATGTAAAAGATAGCAAAGCCAAAAAGATGAGGACTAAATCTTAAACTCTCATGGGAATAGCATTGCAGGGGAAAATTCTGTGCCCATTACTGGACATTATATGATAAGAGATATGGATATCAATCTGTAGAAGCATGAAAGATACTGCAGGTAGCCTAGTCACAATAGGATAGATTGAGAAGGTGCCACCAGGTTGCATCCTAGAAAGTTCTGAGAGCTAAATCACATTTAAGTTGTCAATGTCAGCATTTTATTGTTAACAGACTCCTCCCTTTTCTTACACATCCAAGTTAACCACCAATTCCTATCTGTATTACTTCTTCAACCCTCATTACCACTCATCTAAATCACTGCAGTGGTCTCTAGTCTCTCTTTACTTCAACCCATCCAGATTAATCTTTTCAATGCAAAGGTCATATTGTATTACTCCATCGATAAAACCTTTTAAGAACACTACTTTTCCTACAAATTAAGTCCAAACTCCTTAGCCTGGCATTCAAAGACTTTTGCAATCTGATTCAAACTCCCTTTTATCATTTCACATACTGTTTCAGTTAAACTGGGTGACTCACCATCCCTGAAACCACTTTACTCTTTTCTGTATCTGACTCTGATCATGTTATTTCTACTCAACTGTGAGCCACTTTGAGGCAGAGGGCTTGTTTTACTTAAAACTTTTGGAGCTCTCCCATAAATTGGCACTAAATACCTGCATGTAGCAGGTACTCCAATGTTTCTTGAAGCTGAATACCTTCTACCTATCCTATATATTCTTTAAGGCCCAACTCAAATACTGCCTCCCTTCTATGAAGTAATCCTTGATTATCTTGGCCAGAGATTTTCTCTCTCAGTTGATTTCATGGAATTTTTTCCTTTTTTTTAATATGCTTATTGGAACTTGTAAGCAGCATTATCATAACAGACTAAGGGACTCCACTCCAAGCCATTACTCAAATCCCTAGTTATTTGTTCAGTCTCTTAAACTTGAGTCGAGTTAGAGGCAGCTATTTTCTCAGGTTATTTCTCTCTCTAAAAGACAAAACACCACAGCTAGACAACTGGACTTCCCATACATTTTAGCTCCTTCTAGAAAGCTATTACTATAGATCAACCCACCGCAGTGATTATCAGAAACTCATTTGCTAATAACTTTTTTTCATATGGTGTAGGACCATAGGAACACAGATCTAGAGCTGGAAAGGACCTCAGAGGCTATCTAGTTATCTAAAGGTTAAAGTGACATGTCCAGAGTCACAAGGACTACAGTATCAGAAGTGGAATTTGAAACTAGGACACCCTGATTTCAAGTAAGGAATAGATAGATGCATTTGTGGCTAAAATCATTCACTTCAGAATACACTTTGGTCCCTAGAGTCAAACAAATACTTTGTTTCCTGCTCACTTTTGAACAACAACAAAAAATAATTTACAAATTTACTTTAAAAAATACTTATCACCTTTCATCTTGGCTTTAGTAGCAAACAATCAAGAGTTCATCTTGAAGATCAGAAAGCAACTCCAATGAAATAAAAAGCCCTTTTTTCTCTCAAGCCTGATACTCCATGGGCCTTTCCTAGAATGAGCCCAGAAAGCTATTTTAACAACACTATTTCACACTACTTTATCAGTTTCCTATGTCTACATGTTTCCACTCTTCATATGTTAAAGAACTCAAGGAGTTCCACTTTGATTCTCCATGATCTCTATAATAAAATCATTCTACACAAGTCTTGCTGGCATCTTGAATGGCAGCTACTGCCACAGCTCCTTGTAATACCAGCAGAAAAACCAACATTAATTTATTTCTATTGTATTAGCTTTGAATCAGCAAGATGGTTCCTAGGCAGCAGGGTATGCACAACAAAGCAAAGTTCTTTGTAAGTTGCACAATCATTTTGCTCTTGAAAGCATTTCTTCAGTTTTCAAACCATCTCAAGGGCCTTTTTTAAATTGTTCCACAATACTCCAAGTCTTTTGCAATGAACAAAATGCATAGATGACCACCATGCTCTTAATGCAGCTTTGGCCCTTCTCCCCCCCCGACTATGTGAACAGCAGTATTATGGCAACAGCACTTTCAATTATTCTTTGTGAAGAAAGTCAACATTTGTTAGAACTCTAGACCCACAAGTAACTTCAACACCAATGGTCAAACAGGTTTCTCCTGCCCTAGGAGTTCCCTCTACAATATATGTAGTACAATAATATTTCTTCTCCTTTCTCAATTTAAGCACTGGAACCTAGTTGAACAGAAGAATAGAGTCAAAGACAAAAACATATAGAGTACTACACATATGGTGCCAAAATTGGTAACCTCATTTTGAATAGTTTGGAACAAGATACTTGTAGTATGTTTTGAAGAAAATATCTGGAAGTCTTTTGGAGGCTGTGGTTGGAGGACAACATTCCACACAGTTTAATATAAACAAAGGAGGAAACTCTACTCTTCAGCAGTTGCCAAACTGGAATGCATGCATCTCATAAAACCACATCATCAATGGCACCAGGTCCACCATCATTGGCTCATTGTTTCTACCTGCTTTAAATATGCAATTTTTATCTCTTCCCTCCAAACAAGTTACTAGTGACACCTGGTACTTATTTCATAGTTTTGATTTTGTTTATACAGGTAGATTTGACCTGATTCACAATTTCTGATTTTTTTCTCCCCCCATCTTGGATGAGCTGCCCCTAAATATTATGCTTCCTGAATGAGTACTGCCCATCAACACCCTAATGCCATTATTACCCTGGCTTCCCATACCAAAATAGGATATTAACCCATTCTAATTTATGACTTCTTTAGACTTCTTATCATACCCTTCTAGATTGTGAGTTCTTCTAGAGCAAGAACCATGTCTTATTTAATAGTTGTATTTTACCCCAAACATAAAATTGCCACTTAAATAGGTGCTTAATGAATACTTGTTAATTATATTTATGAAGTTTCCCTTCCACATGAGTTTTTTGATGCCGAGTAAGGTGTGTACTCCACCTGAAAGCTTTCCCACACTCATTACATTTATAAGGTTTTTCTCCAGTGTGAATTCTCTGATGTTGAGTAAGATATGAAATCTGATTAAAGCATTTCCCACATTCACTACATTCATAAGGCTTTTCTCCAGTATGAATTCTATGATGTTGAATAATGGACGATCTATTGCCAAAGGCTTTTCCACAATAATTACATTCATAGGGTTTCTCTCCTGTATGAATTTTCTGATGTTGAATAAGGTATGAAATCTGACTGAAGCATTTGCCACATTCATGACATTCATAGGGCTTCTCTCTAGCATGTACTTTCTGGTGTTGGAAAATTGATGACTTGTCAGTAAATGATTTCCCACATTGCTTACATTTATATGGTTTCTCTCCAGAATGAATTCTTTGGTGTTGTACAAGTATTGTACTTCGAGTGAATGATTTTCCACATTCATTGCATTCATAAGGTTTCTCTCCAGTATGAATTCTTTGATGCTGAGCAATGGATGACCTACTGCTGAAGGTTCTCCCACATTCATTACATTCATAGGGTTTTTCTCCAGTATGAACTCTCTGGTGTTGATTAAGGTGTGTACTCCGGCTGAAGGCTTTCCCACATTCAATGCATTCATAGGGCTTATTTCCAGAATGAATTCTAAGATGTTGAGTAAGCTCTGTACATCGCCTAAAAGTTTTCTCACATTGATTACAGTTATAAGGCTTCTCTCCTGTATGAATTCTCTGGTGCTGAGTAAGGGAAGAAAGATGACGGAAAGCTTTCCCACATTCATTACAGTCATAGGGTTTCTCTCCAGTATGAATTCTCCGATGCTGACTAAGGTGTGTATTCTGGCTAAAGGTTTTCCCACATACAATACATTCATAAGGTTTCTCTCCAGTGTGAGTACTGTGATGCTGAAGGAGGTGTGCACGCTGGCTGAAAGCTTTGCCACACTGATTACATCCATATGGTTTCTCTCCAGTATGAATTCTCTGATGTTGAACAAGGTTTGTACTCCGACTAAAGGCTTTTCCACATTCATTACATTCATATGGTTTCTCTACAAGATGAATTTTCTGATGTTGAATAAGCTGCTCATGTTGACTAAAAGCTTTCTCACATTCATTACATTCATATGGTTGTTTCTTCCCTGCATATGGTATCTGATGTTTAATTGGATCTAAATTATGCTTGAAAATCTTTCCATCTTCATGAAGTTTATGATCTCCTATATGAACTCTCTGTTTTGTAATAAGAACTGAATTCAGACTAAAGCTGATTCCAAATTCATTACATTCAGGGCCTATCTTCCCAGTGAAAGCTTTCTTGTGGTTGACAGTCATCTGCCTCAATTGTTTCTCCTGTATTCTTTTATGTAATCCTAACTGGTTATCCCAATCAAAGGATTTTTCTAATTTAGAATTCCAAAGACCTTCTCTTGTGAATCTTTTCACCACTGCTTCTTGGGATAATTCTTTTTCCTGATTTATAGTTGACTTCTTGATTCCAGAACTAGTTTCCCAGTCTGAAATTTAAAAAAAAAAAAAAAAAAAGCAAATGCTCATTTGTCTCATCTCTTGAAAGAATTGGAACTTGCTAAGGTGGTCATAGGAAAGTAAAACTGATAATGTTAAGTACAAGGTATATAGTATTGATAGCTCTCAAATATGGTCACATGAAACATGCTCATCCCTGTAGTCCAGTTTTCTTTTGGTCCTGGATGGTATCTGACTCACTATTGCCCTATTGTTAGCCACATCCTAATGTAATGTCCTTTATCTGTTGATAAATCTCTAATGGCTTCTCATAATTCTCAACCTCACAAAGTGCTCCATAATCTATCTACACATTTAAAAATTCATTACTCTTTGATGCATACCCCCCAAATCTCCTATTTTCTACATCATTCCTGATTCTAAATCTTTGATCAAATATATTCCTGGCTTAGAATATCTAATCCTCTTCACCTATTTAAATTCTTAATGAAATTCAACTCATGTTATTCTCCCCCAAAAAGCCACAAAGATCTCCCCTTTCTCTGGATAGTATAGTATACAATTACAATATCCCCTAATACTTCAAGTTCCTTAATGGCAAGGTCTATGTCTTATTCCTTTTTTGGGGGGGGGGAGGAGGGAGAAGGAACAACATGTACATATGTAAATAGTATATATACCAAGTAAATGCCAAGGAAATTATAAAATAATTTTGAAGGTAGAAACTGGCAGCTGGGCCATAAATAAAGTTCCCATGATCACCAAATATACTGAGCTTTAAGGGAAATTAGGGATCTATATTGTAGAGGTAAGTAGACAGTGAATTTTAGGCATGGAGGGATAGACTGTATAAAGAAACATGGAGACAGGAGGTAGACTGGGGACTACAGATAGCCCATTTTAGCTATAATTCTTCAAGGGGATCAATGTCTAGAAAAGTTGGCTGGAATCATAATTTGAAAGGTCATGAAGGTCTAAACAAAGGAGTTTAGTCCTAGAGGCAATGGGAAGATAGCAGGATTTTCTTGAGCAGAGTCAGCCTTATATTTTATAAATATTATTTTGGCAATTATAGATCAGAGAGGGAAGAAACTAGAGCCAGGGAGACCAATTAGAAGGTGACTATAATAATCCAATCTAGACTTCCTAAAGCACATGGTGTCTGGACCAGACTAACATGTGAAACAATTACAGAACGATATGTGAGCATATATAATTAAATACCATGTTATATACTGGAAGTTATAAGTAGTCTTGAAGTTCAATAAATGGAAATATCTAGGCTGAGGTGGTGGATGGAAGCAGACCTAGGTGCTGTGATGCTAGAACATGAGAGGAGAGATATCAGTTATGGTAAAGATATATTTCTATGTAAGAGCCATAAATGAATAAAGAGGAAAGAGAAAGGCTTAGCCACTGGCAGTGATACATATCTTGAATTTTATCATGGTGTATGAAGGTATGTGTATATCAGTGTATTTATCTCAGTCAGAATTTACATCTTGGCTCCTAGCTACATGGAGTAAGCAATGAGAATTGAGAATCAGATTCCATTTAGTTATTCATCTGAATTATGGGCAGCTTCCAACCACTACCTTACCACCAATTTGCCTATATCCTGATGCCCCTTGCAAAACTGAGGTCATTCTCCCATTCCAACTGTTCTCAGAACAGCAAAAAGGAAGATGATATCTTACAGACACAGCAGCAACTGTAGACTAATGTCTCTACAAGCCACCCAATCCTACAGCATTCTATCTAACATTTTAGGAAAAGTTTCTAAGGCAGCACATAAGGAAAGAAGGAGACTAGTGTTAAGAAAACCAGCTTTAAGTCGTATTAATCAAGTCAGGAGGTACTATGGACTCTACTTAGAATGAAGAGTATGAGCCAAATGCTAGATATTTAGAGGAGTAGCAGGAAGACAGAAATTATCAACAACTTGGACATAAGAAAGGAAAAAGTCAACAAATTCAGACATATGAAAGGTGCTTGTAAATAAGGAAACAATGAAGAGTGCTAGAAGCAAAAAGGACATTTCTAATTTTCAATCTTTGTCCTGAGACATGGAACTATTACAAAATCCAGAAGAGTTCTAGGAGGTGAGGAAGGGATGTCTATTTTTATGAGACTGGAGGATAGCATCAAGAAAATTCAATCAACATGTATTTATTAAGCACCTACTATGGGAAAGTTCCTGGCCTCAAGGAATTATATTCTATTTGGGAAGGACTCTTAACTAAGTGTAGACAGAATAAATACAAAGTAATTTTGGAAGGCTCCTAGCAGTTGGGGTGAATTGAAAAAGATTTCATGTAGAAAATGGTACTTGACTTGAATTTTGCAGGAAACAAGGGATTCTAACTGGCAAAGATAAGCAAAGAGTCTTCATTCAAGGGAAGTGGGAATGAACATCAGTCCAGAAGCAAGAAAGGAGATGCAGCCTCATGAATGAGGAAGGCCAGTGTGGCCGCATGAGAGTGTGGGAAGGGGAATAATGTATAATAAGGCTGGAATGGAAATTTGGGGCCAAATCACAAAAGACTTAAATATCAAACAGAGGAGTTCCTTTATTTCTAGAATCAAGAGTCACTAGAATTTACTGAGTCGGGAGGAGTGATATGGTGAGACATCATCACTTTGGTAGCTAAATGGAAGATGGCGTGAAGATATCTGGGCTATAACCAGTCTTCTTGGCTATGTCTTGCCACTGGACCCTGATGACTCTGGAGGAAAGGGTGAGACTAACAGTCTACCTCACTTAAATCCAATTCATTCTTAAGTCAAGATATCACCTTTGTGATGCCATTAATCCTCTTCAAGAACAAGAGAGCAATAACAAACAACCACCATTTGCTTTGGAAAAGGGAGAAACTTAGAAGGGAGTCCAACTGAAGGTTTTTGTATACTTCAGGAGAGAAGTGACAAAAGATTAACTGTATGAGAGGACAGGGATAGGAAGATTATCTGAGAGTGAATAACAGCTATCTTAAACAATTTGAAGGCTTGGTCTATGGAGTAAATAGATAATTTCTTCTGCTTTACTACAGAAGACAGAACTAGAACCATAGGATAGACTCTCATCATACTTCATTTAAAGAATGTCATAACAGAGATAACCAAAAAATGGAAGGGGCTGCCTCAAAAAGTACGGAATTCTTTTTGAGCCTTGAATTTGCTTCAAGGAAAAGCTGGATAATCATCTATAAACAATGTTACAAAAGGGATGAATATACTGGGTGATCACTGGAAAAGATTAATTTCTAATTCTCAGATTCTATGATATTAGGAAATGAAATCATGTTGTTAGTTCATACCAAATGGCTTCCATTTTTTCCACAGATCTGGAGAATGGGGAGCTTTGAGGAAAGCTACCCAACAAACATTTCCAAGATTCTAATCCTTCAAGATTAATACTTCCACTGATTTTCATTTACCTGGTTCTCCTTCACTTACCAGGGCAGATGACTCTTGGGATTTCTCTCTCCACTATCCAGGGCTCTTCTCCTTGTTGCAATTTAGATATTACATCAGGTTTGGAAATTTGATAGCCTGCTCACATAAAAAAACAAACAAAAAATTTGAGTATTTGTGCTGAGACACAGAACCATTACAAAATCCAGGCTCAGCCTGTGGTCATTAGGAATTTTAGAAGAGTCATGATAGTATTAGGAGACACCTCATTTTCCAGAGCTAAGGCTCAGCAAGGAGGCTGTAAATTTGTGCATAATAACAATTATCTGTATTCATCTTTTGGAACTGATGGTTCCTGAACTCAGGTGAGCACCAACAAGCCCTGACCCAAAGCTCTGCTATGAAAGGATTTGTGTCACTAGACAACCTTGTCTCACTGTTCCTGTTGTGTTTCACTACTGTTGTTACAGTATCTAGCCACAAGTATATAAATCAAGAATCAGCCACACTAAGATGGATTCCCTGCTCCTCATCTCCCCACTGAGGGATGGTCCCTGGCATCTGTGTGCTTGCTGGAAAGTCATTTCTCCGACTTTGATTCCTAACTCTCCTGTCTCTAGCCTGCTCTGCTCTGCTCCAGTCACCCACAGGTTAAAGGGTAGTCCTTTCTTGTTGACAAAGAAGGGGGTGACTCTGAGTTCAGGTTTGACACAATGAAGGTGCCCATTTCTTACTCCTCAAATTTAAGGCCAGTTAACCTAGAAAAGAGAAGCAAGAACATCCCATCTGTGTACAAAAGGGCTTAAGACTCTAACAGCCATGACTGAAGCCCAAGTTCAGCTAAGCCATGCTTCTTTTAAAAGTTGCAGAAATAAAGATGAATGATTTTGAGTCACAGAGGAAACTGCCCCTTACCCAAAGAGAGTAGATTCCTATAGTTTTCCAGCATCACATCTCTGTACAGGACCTTCTGAGCATGATCTAGCTGTTTCCACTCCTCCTGGGTGAAGTCCACTGCCACATCCTCAAATGTCACTAAGTCCTAGAACAGCAAACATATTTCTGTTTATGCATGGCTCTGCACTGATAACAGTGGGAATGGAAAAGAGAAAAAAATACCAGAATCAAAGCAGTAATGAAATAAGAATTGAGTGTGGGAACTGGAAAAGAGAAAAGAATCAATGGTGACTTCATGGTTTTAGGCCTACTTAACTCAGAAAAGGAGACACCCTTAATGGAAGAAAGAATTTAGGAAGAATGATCTGGATTTGTTTTGTTTTGTTTGGGAAGGATGGGAAGGTTGTGGAGTTCAAATTAAAACATAATAGACTCTTCACTAGGTTTCTAAAAATCAAGTCTGCCCTTTGGGCCCTTAGGAATGAGAAGGGGAAAGCAGGGAAGATCAATAAAACCACCTTGTTCAAGAAATGCCTGCTCTCCAACCCCTTACAACTGTATCATTTAAGGGAAGCAGCTTAAAGATCATCTTGCTAAAGCCCCTCACTGACTGAAGGTCTCAGAGATGAAGTGATTTACATGAGATCCAACAGGAAGTTAAGGGACTTAATGCCAGCACTGATGCTGAGCTTTTCCAGCACAATATACTGAAAGTCGTTTCTGCTTAATAAAGGGAAATTCATCCAAACAAAACACACACACACACACACTACTCAGAATCACTTTTTACAGAAATTTTGGCCACTCAAAAATTCCCCAGAAACTTCTCAAAATTCCAGAAATAAAAGTTTTTGTTTAATTAAAGTTTGTCAAAACCAAAATATTCACTTCTGTTTGGCTCTCGGTTTATTCATATAAAAAAACAAAGAATCAAATTAGATATCTTTAAGGTCTGTTTCAATTCCCAACTTCTAGAGATTAGACAATTTACAAGAGGAAGCTAGGTGATGCAGTGGATGGAACACTGGGTCTTGGAATTAGGAAGACTTATCCTCCTAAATTCAAATTCATCCTCAGACATTTACAAGCTGTTTCCTTCACTCTGTTTCCTTCAGTTAATCTGTAAAATGAACTGGAGAAGGAAATGGCAAACTACTCCAATATCTCTGCCAAGAAAATCCCAAATAGGCTCATGAAGAACCAGACACTGGGAGGTATAGCAGATTGTTAGTCAAATCAGTGATTTGTTTCAGGGGTCAGCAAAGTATGGCCCACTGGCCAAGTGCAGCCCATAACTTGTTTTTGTATGATTGAAAAGCTGAAAATGTTTTATTACATTTTTAAGTAGGCAGCAGGACAGACTTGGCTTGCAGGCTATAGCTGGCTGACCCCTGGTTTATTTGAACAATTCCCAATCTGGGCATTGTTCCCACAGGAATACAACTACTAAAAACATTCCATTTTTTATGACCATTTCTAGAAATACAATGTGGTCAAAAGCAGACTGTCTAGAAATGTAGAAATACACACATAGGTGTGACTATAAAGAAATGATTAGCAATTTTATTTTGTGTTTATGGACATCCACCTCGTTATTTTGTAGTCACACCTCATCTATTGAGCAACTGAAGGTAAAGGCAGTTCCAAGAAATTTGTGCCTCTTTCATTAAATTTCCAACTCTTCAAGAGAAGGGAATGCCTTTTATCTTTCTTTATAAACCCCTAGTGCTTAGAATAGTGTCTGGCACAGAATGTTTACTGATTGACACCCATTAAGCTGTGAATTGAATTAATAAATTAAGAGAGGGAGGAAATTGAAAGATATTTCTTCTAATTAAAATATTTAGATACGCTATTGATCAGAGAAATGCAAATCAAGACAACCCTGAGATACCACTTCACACCTGTCAGATTGGCTAAAATGACAGGAAAAGTTAATGATGAATGTTGGTGGGGATGTGGGAGGGCTGGGACACTGATGCATTGTTGGTGGAACTGTGAACGGATACAGCCATTCTGGAGAACAATTTGGAGCTATGCTCAAAAAGTTATCAAACTGTGCATACCCTTTGACCCAGCAGCATTTCTGTTGGGCTTATATCCCAAAGAAATCATAAAGGAAGGAAAAGGCCCCACATGTGCAAGAATGTTTGTGGCAGCCCTTTTTGTAGTGGCTAGAAACTGGAAATTGAATAGATGCCCTTCAACTGGAGAATGGCTGAATAAATTATGGTATATGAATATTATGGAATATTATTGTTCTGTAAGAAATGACCAGCAAGATGATTTCAGAGAGGCCTGGAGAGACTTACATGAACTGATGCTGAGTGAAATGAGCAGAACCAGGAGATCATTATACACGGCAACAACAGTACTATATGACGATCAATTCTGATGGACATGGCTCTCTTCAGCAATGAAATGTTTCAAACCTCCTCCAACTGTTCACTGAAGAAAGCCATATACACCCAGAGAGAGGGATGTGAAATGTGGACCACAACATAACATTCTCATACTCCTTGATTGATGTTTGCTTACATTGTGTTTCCTTTATCTGATATATCTTTTGTGTAGACAAGATTTTTCTTGCACAACAATGACAAGTTTGGAAATATGTATACATATATTCGATTTGCCAATATTTTAACATAATTAACATGTAGTGGATATCCTGCCATCTAGGGGAGGGGTGGGGAGTTGGGGGAAAAATTTGTAACGGAAAGCTATGTAAGGGTTATTGTTGAAGAATTGCCCACACATATGTTATGCAAATAAAATTTTAAAAAATAGTAAAAAAAAAATATTTAGATACAATAGGTCTATCTTGAAATCCCTAGAGCACTTAAGAACATTTCTGGGTGCTCATGGTACAATTATCCGTGAGCTGGCTTAGGAGGCCATGAGGAATCAATATGTCATCCAGAGTCTAGTAAAACTCATCGTGGGCCTTTTGCAGGAGTACCAGTCCTCTCTTTTCCTGTTGCTCCACAGTTCAAGGGCACCAGGACTCTATAGGCCCCATATTTTTTTCCAATCCTTTCCCTTCTTCACCCCTTCCTATCCCACCTGGTTCCTTAGAATAGGCAGGCTCCTTCAGTGTAGAAGTAGTTGTGTTTTGTATGTGAATGTTTTATTAAAGAAAAACAAAAGCAAAACAACAAAAATAAAGGCAGGAAATCACTCCCCCTTTTAACTTTTCATATCTTATGTGTTTTCTAGTAGTTTCCTAACTTTGTTAATTTGTACTTTAACAGAAACCAATAAACCAAGGGAATATATGGGCTTATGAGTAAGCGTGGAAAAATATGATTATGGTTTTCATAATTATCAAGATGATATGTGTAATAAATCTATAATAATTTAGATTTCTCAGAGCTGCCTTTTCTGGCTTGGGAAAATCACAACGCAGCTTAAAATTATCAATCATTCTGACTACAGCTATTTTCTTATGCTATCCTGTACCCCTATACATAAGTGAATCAAATCAAGAACCATGGAAAACTGGTCCTATCACAGAACTCTGGTTCTGTACTCTGGTGAAAAAAGGTAGTTTCAACCCTCCAGCTATCCAATCCAAGAAATGTTGTTCATTTATGAGTTTGTCATGTTGCAATTCAGTTTGAGGTTAGGAAAGAGGGGAGATAAATGGATTTGAGAATCATCACCACAGACACAATAATTAATCCATAGGAGCTGATCAGATCACCAAGTGAAATAGTATACAGAGAGTATAGGGTAGAACCCTGAGAACACCTATCAGCAACAAGGCTAGTGACAGTGGATTGAAAAGAACATGGAAGAAAATAAGGTGAAAGACTGCAAAGCTGGTAGAAGATATACAGGGCTTTGAACACCAGACAGAGGATTTTACATTTGATTCTGGAAATAAGTAGGGTACAATGTGGTCAGAACTGTGTTTTAGGAAAATCATCACTTTTGACAGTGATGGAGGATGAACAGAAATGGAAGAGACTTGAAACAGGGAAAGCCCCTAGCAAGCTATGACCATAGTCCAGGTGTGAGGTGACAAGGACCTGTACTAGCTTGGTGGCCCTGTCAGAAAGGAGGGGGAATGTATACATGAAATATGGTACAGAAACTCAAAGGACTGGGCAAGAAAATGGATATGGTGGTGAGGGTGGGGAATTACTCTGGCTTTCACAACCCTTCAAACAGTACTCCCTTCTGGCCTCCAGGATTTTGCTCACATCATTCTTTCTTACTATTTTCTAACTGGCCAAATACTAACCATTTTTCATGTCAAGCAAAGATCTCATCTCATTCAGGAAAACAGTCTGGAGCATACCTACCCTTGGAAGAGAGGGAATTTCTAGTTGGAATGAGGATTAAGGTGGATTCTGGGAAGATGGCAGAGTTCAACAGAAAATACCAAACTCTCCAGATCTCCCCTACAAACAAAACAAAATTATACTCAGGGTGAATGTTAACCCATGTGAAGTGTGAACACCTCGAGGCTAGCTCTGCTGAAACAGCAAGTAGGGAGTCCTGGGGCTAGCTGGGTTTGGAGGTTGCCTCAGCCTTACTCCACAGGAACTTTAACCACTGGACAGCTCAGGGAATGGGGGTCTGAGTCTGGAAAGACTGCCCCAACCTCAAATAATAAAAAATGCCAGGCCCAGCTGTGCTACACAGATGCAACCCTGGGCCAGAAGGAATCGGAACATCCTGTGAACGCAAAAGCACTGGGAGAGCAAAGCTACTGGCTGAGGGCACCTACAAGAGGATGAAGTTCTTGGTTTTGGGTTCCAGATCAGAGGGGAGAGCTGAAGTGAAGCCAGAGGCTTAGTATCTCCCCTCCATACCCCCAGTTAGAGGTGTTTACACTAGTAAGTTTTCATTTTTAAAAAAATGAATAGACAAAGGAGAAAGAATCCAACCACAGAAACTTAGTGTGGGAATAAGGAAGAATGGGGTTCATCTTCAAAGAAGGAATTGAAGTAAAAAATCCTCTCCTCCACAAAGAGTAACCTTAAAATGCTCAGAAAGAATTTACAGAACTCAAAAAAGTCTTTAAAAATCAAATGAGACTGAAGAAAAACTTTTTAAAAATCCAAGAAAAACAAGAAAAGAAAGCCAATCAATTAGAAAAAAAGAGATGTAGCTCTTAAAGAAGAAAATGATTCTTTGAAAATTAAAATTGGGCAAGGGGAAGTCAGTGAAGCTCAAAGAAACCAAGAACTAACAAAACAAAATATAAAGAATGAAAAAAAAAGAAGAGAATGTGAAACATTTTATAAGAAAAACAACAGATTTGGGGAACAGATCAAGAAGAAAAAACGTAAGAATAACTGGATTACCTGAAAGTTGACAAAAAAAGAGCCTTGCCATAATAACATAAGAAATAATCAATGAAAATTGTCTTGAAGTGATAGAACAAAAGATAAAGTAGAAATAGAAAAAATCTACCCATCACCACTTCAAAGAGATCCTACAAGTAAAACACATAGAAACATTATTGCTAAATTTTTAAAACCCCAGATCAAATAGAAAATTTTTTTTTCCTTTTTTTTTTAATTTTTATTTTATTTGCATAACATATGTGTGGGCAATTCTTCAACAATAACCCTTACATAGCTTTCCGTTACAAATTTTTCCCCCCAACTCCCCACCCCTCCCCTAGATGGCAGGATATCCACTACATGTTAATTATGTTAAAATATTGGCAAATCGAATATATGTATACATATTTCCAAACTTATCATTGGTGTGCAAGAAAAATCTTATCTACACAAACGATATATCAGATAAAGGAAACACAATGTAAGCAAACATCAATCAAGAAGTATGAGAATGTTATGTTGTGGTCCACATTTCGCATCCCTCTCTCTGGGTGTATATGGCTTTCTTCAGTGAACAATTGGAGGTGGTTTGAAACATTTCATTGTTGAAGAGAGCCATGTCCATCAGAATTGATCGTCATATAGTACTGTTGTTGCCGTGTATAATGATCTCCTGGTTCTGCTCATTTCACTCAGCATCAGTTCATGTAAGTCTCTCCAGGCTCATTTCACTCAGCATCAGTTCATGTAAGTCTCTCCAGGCCTCTCTGAAATCATCTTGCTGGTCATTTCTTACAGAACAATAATATTCCATAACATTCATATACCATAATTTATTCAGCCATTCTCCAATTGAAGGGCATCTATTCAATTTCCAGTTTCAAATAGAAAATTTTACAAGAAACAAACAACAACAACAACAAAAACCCATTCAAATATGCTGGTGCTACAATTAGAAATGCATAGGATTTATCAGCAGCTACAATAAAAGATTGAAGATCCTGGAATACTGACAATCAAAAGAACTAGGTCTGTGGCCAAAAATATTATATCCTACAAAATCAAGCATTATAATAAAAGAAAAAATGGACATTCAATGAACTCTAAGATTTTCAGGATTTTGTCTCAACCAGATCTGAGCTTTTAGCATATAAGGGCCAACATTAAAGACTAATTTCAAGGAACCAAACAAGGACAGTTTATGTTTTATACCTGGAAAGGTAAGCCATATGTCTAAGATTAAAATCAGTAATTGGGTAGTCCAAAAGAAAGAGCTGAGTATGATCTGATTCTAAAAAGCAAAAATTTCTAAGAAAAGGTAAAAATAGTAATTATGCTATACAAATGAGGTAGAGAGGAAGAACCAACATAGATGCATTAAATGGGGGAGGGGGGCTGATAGTTCTGAAAACCTATCTACACTGAGAATGAGTAAAATAGGGAATAATACATGTGTGTGTGTGTGTGTGTGTGTGTGTACAGATGCACACTATAAAAGGTATGTATCCTCTAAAACCTATAAAGAAATAAAGGGGGAAAAAATAGGATAAGGGTGTGTAGATCATAATGTGTTTAGTTTAATGGGAATGAGATAAAGAGAGAGAGAAAAAAACGAGAGGAAAAGATAAGAGAGATGAGGGAGGTTAAATAATAGCAAGACTAGTTAAGGAGTAGAATTAAAGTAGAAGAGTTAGCAGGTATAGGAATTAAGAGATATACACAAATACAATAACAAGAATCAGGAGCAGAATTTAATAGAAAAATAAAAGTTGGACTAATAATCATGGATTTTGGAAAAGTCAAACTTGAAAATTCAATCAAGAGAAATCTACCTTACATGTCAGTCATATTAATATTGTTTTTGATGTATGTCAATGTTATGTATAAATGCATATGTATGCATGTGTATATAATGCATGTAGATATGTGAATGTATATATATAGAGAGATACTGATATGTGTGTATATGTGTATATACATATATGTTATGTACATATAAATATAGTTTGGCAGAGGTGGGTAGTTCAAGGGGAAAAAAGAATAAAGCAGAGAACAAAAGAATAGCCTACAAGGAAGCAAAGATGGACAGTTATGAATATGCTGTCTTCTATTATTATATATGTTTACTTGAAATTACAATTTATTGTTACATATTTTGAATTCTCCCTGATGGTATAATAGGCACATGACAATTTTTTTTCCTTTTTCTGTTTTTATTTTTCTATTTTGTTGTTTCTTATTTTGTATTTAGTTTTAAGTAAACAATTTTTTAAAAAATAGAATGATCAGGATTTTGGTTTAAATGGGAAGTAGAAACACTATATCCAGGAGGATGTGAGAGTCAGCTCCTACTGACTATAATTTTCATTATGAGCATTTATACCTTGGAAATTGGTACATGCTACTAATCAGAGATTGCCTTTTTTGTTTTGTTTTGTTGACTGTCTACATTAAGAAAATATTAATTATGATGATTAAACCTAAAAATGATGGAGAAAATATAAATGGTACAGACCGAATTTTAAAATGTGCCAATATTTTAACAACTTTTTGTTGTTTTTGGAGAACTGGTTGTTAAACCAACACATCCCTATTTATAGTTCACAAATATTTCATTTAGCGTTTTGTGGGGTTGGGGGAAGATTTCAAATTCTAACTACTTGTTCACCAAATCTAGTATCCATCATTAGTACTCTAGATATAAGCTACATCACATCTACTTTTTTCTCTGGGAATCTCATCCTTACTCCATTCCAAGCCCTCCAGAATCCTGTCTGCACTCTTTTCTGCAGCACCCTCAGTCCCTTCACTGAGACTTTTGGAATTGAAAATAAACATTTCTACAGTCTCAAGTTTATCTTCCTTCTCACTTTAAGTGTGGAGAATTCCTCTGGCTCCCTGATCCCTAAGTTCCCTGGACTATCTCAACTTCAACAACTTTCATCTCTCCCCTGTCTCAGTCATGTTTTTGGTATAATGACAGTCAGACTTCACTATCTCTTATAATTCACAATTCTGAAGTCCTACTCTCTGACTACAATCTCCTATTGCTCTCCCTCACCTTATGCCTACTTTTGCCCTTATCTTGATCTCAGAACCTGTTTAACCTCTCCTCTCTTTCCTTTCAATCCACCAGCTCCTCAGTTCAACATTTATCACCTACTAGATGCAAAATTTTATGTTAGGCATTGTGATATAAAGGCAAAAACAAACAAATTAAAAAAAAAATCGACAGTCTCTGACCTCTCCTGGAAGAATAAAATATAGACCCCTCTTAGTACATAACAGATAATTTGAAAAGGGAGAGCATGTGATTGGGGAATTTCTCGGAGGTGGTGGTGCCCTTAGCTGAACCTTGAAAAGAAGGTAAGGATTCTGAGATGAGGAGATTAGGAAGGACTACTCTTTCTCTATGGACCACAGCTGCCCTTGTGAGGCCACATCAACATAAGGTCTAAATTTCGGAGGCTCGAGATTTCTACTTTTTCTGAGTCTCCTCTAACATGGGCCCTAGGTGTCTCCCCTGGTCAGCAGACTCAATTCACTAGCTTCAATTCACTAGCCTCCACTCAGTAACTGACTGTTCTAGTGCCCTTTTCCCATTCTTTCTCTGTTAATACCAACAACTGATAATCCTTTCCCCTCTAAATAAAGTCAATTCAGTAGGCATTTTTAAAGCACCAACTTAAGGTAAGCCATATGCTACAACTGAACAAACATCCCCTCTCTACCATAAAGAGGTTTATATTCTCCTGGGAAGAAACAATCGCCACAAAGAAAAGAGTTCTGTTTAAAATATATACAAAGTAAATACAAAGTGATTAGAGAGTCAGGGCACTGGGAAGGGCTGGAAGTACTAAGAGGCAGTAGGGAAATGTCTTTTGTAGGTGGCCGGAGAGGTGAACCCTGAATAAAGCTGGAGGTTCCAAGAGGTATTAGTGGGAATGCAGAACATTACAAGCATGGGGGCCAAGCCATGTACAGAGGCAGAATATGGAATATAGTGTCTGAAAATCTGAAGAGAGGTCAATTTGGCCAAAATGTACAGTGAATGATAAAAAAGATAAATAATCAGTTTGGAAAACTGGTAGGTTTTGTAGATTATGAAGGACTTTAAATACCTTAACAGGGCAATTTGAATGCTATCCTAGAGGTAATAGAGAGCCACTTGAGCTTCTGGAGGCAGTCATCTGATCAGATCTGTGTTTTAGGAAAATCTATTTGGCAGGAATGTGGATTGCATCAGATTGCCAAGTAGAATAATTTCATAAAACACAATGCTGATTGGCTCCCCTACAAATTCGTGCTATCTAATCTCTCAGCTGGATTCTTATTGCCAGGATTTCCCTGTCAAATTTCTTATTGCAATTATACCAATCTTATTTCTAATTTCCCCTGCCACCCAAACTCAAATAAACCTTCACTTCATTCTCAAAAGATGACCTCTGCATTTCTATTATGAAGCCATCTAATGGGAGCTGCCTTGTCTTCCTTCCTCTGTACACCCAAATCTTGATATTCAGCTCTCTTACCTTTACTTCACAGATGATTCCCAAATCTATATCTTTGACCTAGGACTTCATTTCCAAATTCCACACCTATCTTCACTTTGCTGTACTGCTTTCATCTCAAACTCAACATGTCCAAAAGTGAACATATTTCTTCTCAAACCAACTATTCTTTCAAGCTTTTTCAGTCAATTGTACCAAAATTCACCAAGTCACTCATGCTCAAAACCTTTGTTACTTTTGACTGATTCCTCTTACCCTTATCTAATCAGTTGCTAAATTCTACTAATTATGTTTTCACAATGTTTGCAGAATTCACTCCTTCAAATACTAACTAGTTAGTCACAATGACCATGGGCATATCACTTACCCTTTCTGTGCCTCAATTTCCTCATCTGTTAAAAAAAAAGATTCTATTCCCTCCTAGTTCTAAATGATCCTATAATTCTCTTCGCACTGTCAATATCCTAGGACATCACTATCAGTTGAGATCATTAAATAGGCCAAGTGGGCTTTCTTTCTCTCTCTATTCTGCCAATTTATCTTTTTCACTGCTGCCAACAAGTTCTTCCTTGTGTACATGTCTAATCATGGCATGCCTCAACTCAAAATCTGTCAATAAACACCTACTGCCAAACAAATAAAAGGCCAAATTACTAAGCCTGGTTTGAGAAAAAAATAAAAATAAAAAAGCTCTCCACGATCTGGCATATTATAAGAGCCTTCAGTCCCTACTATATACTCCAATCAAACTGGAACACTAACTTTCCTCTGTATACAGCCCATATTTCCCTACTCCCCTGCCTTTGCTCCCATCATTCATTCATTACACCCGGAATATTTTCTTCCCCTGATGTACTGCAATCCTACTTATCTTTAGACCCAGGCAAAATCCCAAATAACCTTTACTTCTTTGGACATTACTTTGGACATTACCTATTTGTTTGTGTCTTTTTGTTCTGAATGTATTTCACTCACATCTATTTTATGGAGCCATCTAAATAGACTTGAAGTTACATTATTCTATCTTCTCCAGTAGCTGGCACAGTGCTTTTATGTGGTAGATACTTAACAAATTTTATGACCATTCTAGCCCATAAAGATATTTCTCTTTTAAGAATTTATTGAAATAAGATGGTACTTCAGAAAATAGACTAAAAATCCCAATTTACCTGAGGCCTAGATAGCAGAAGCCCAAGAATCATATCCTCCTCCTCCATGTTTCTCACTTGTGGAAGGGTCGAGTCCTGCAAAGGCAAATCTGGGGAAAAGAAGAAAAAAGTCATAATGAAAACAAAGCTACTTGTCACAACCTAGTTGTGGATTATACTTCCTACTTCAATGGCTCCAGGGTGGGCATACCTCCACTGTATAGACTGAAGTCTTTTCTCATCCTGTACAATTCCTGTCCATGTCTTTGTTTTTTAATATTAATTTTACTTTTTTTTAATCAAAAATTTACTTTCACCCACCTTCTCCCTCAGCTCTCCTCCTACCTTCTCTCTCCTTAAAACAAACCTCAAAACCTTATAGCAAATGTGGATAATCAAGCAAAACAAATTCCTGCATCAACCATGTCCAAAAATGTACAATCATTCTGGACCTTGAGTCCATTAGCTGTGAGTCAGGAATTGAGTTGTACACTTCATTTTCAGTATCCTAGAATTAAAGTTGGCCATTGCATTAAACAGAGTTCTTAAGTTTTCATATTGTCTTTATAATGTTGTGGTTTGCATATAAATTATTCTCTTAGTTTTCCTCACTTCACTATGCATGAGTTCAAAAAGGTTTTCCCAGATAACTCCTGAAACCTTACTTTTCATTATTTCCTATTTCATTACATCTATTACTGGTTCAGTCATTTCCCAACTGATGACACATGCTTAGTTTCCAGATTTTTGCCAACACAGAGTTGCTAAAATATTTCTGTACATTTGAGTGCTTTTCCTCTTTTTTGATCTCTTTGGAATATAGACCTAATTGTATGGGTGAGATAGTGGGAAAGGGCTTTGAGTTCAACAGCATATAGTAATGATCTCCATTGTCAGAGGATACCAGAGAAAATTTCTGGATTGTTTTTTATCGGGGAGGTCCAGTAATCTGAAGCTTAGGTCCCATAGTAACATGACTTTTCAAGCTATTATTCCAGGGCTAGCAGTGGCCTGTATTCACTGATGATGGTGCTGCTGATTGACACCCATTCCTGCTTATTCCTATAACAAAGCTTGATTTAATCCCATAAGTGTTTTCTATGTTACTTCCTTGAACTTCTTAACGTAAGAATGTGGATTGACTTGTCTAGCAAGTTAAGGCAGTAACATATGTGAATGTGACACAATGAGTAGGGAAGCCCAAAATGTTCAGATACACTGAATGAAAGTCAAAATGGCAAGAACATCTGGAAGGATGGACATTTCACAGAGCAGGGTCTTTGGCCTATTGCTCCAATGCTCTTTCCTCCAAAGGAGTAGTCAAAGGAGTATAATCTACCCTCTGTTGTTCCAGAAGTTACTTGTTAGCCATAAGAAAGCTAAAAGTCAGGGACTGAATTGAATTGGACATAGGTGCCTAAATAGTATCACCCCCGTGAGCAGATCACAAAGTGACATCACAAAGGGAGACGTCACCACATATTACCCAAGTCTCACTATCTTCCAGAAATAAGGTCAGTTTACCCCTTGGGGAAACATTTCTCCACCAGCAATACTCTGACAATTCTCACCTTTCTCTTCAAGTACTTTGAGCAGTTCCTTCATAGTCAACTCTTCCTGATGACCTTTAACTTAACCAAGTTCCGATCCTCCCAGGTAAAATAAACAGGAACTATTCCAGGATCTGCTTCTTGATGTCAATATCTGATCTCTGTCCTGAAATACTAAGTTTTGAGGCCTCAGGTCAGATTATTTCTCCAAGGATGGATTTCTGCTCTTTTGGAATATCCTTCTCTACCTTCAATCTTAGCTGTTACTCCCACAGAAAGATTGACTCAGGATCAATCACATTGATACATTCCCTCTGTGGTTTAGACTTCAATGAGTCTGAAAAAGAGTTTCCCATTAAGTCTCACTGTTGGTGTCTGTAAAAGGGCCCCAACACCTTTAATCAGAAGTCTGACACTAGCAACCTATAAAAGAAGGTCAAAGATCAACATGTACAAAGCTCACACAGTGAACAAACAATAGCCTGGTGGAACTGGGCCCACCTTAGGGGGGTTGGAGACGAGTCTGGCCAAGACCGGGCAGCCCCGGTTGCTCCAGCTCCCGCCTCTGTGCACTCACCAAAGCAGGAAGGAAAAAAAAAAAAGCAAAAAAGCAAAAAAGCCTTCCGACGGCGTGTCAGGAGCCATTGAACTACGTCTCCCAGCATCCCAGTCTTTTTACAAGAATATGAAGGGGGACATCGTCAAATGCCTTGCTGAAATGCAGATATTTCTCTAGTCTAATACTTTTGAAATAATAAACAAGGTCTGGTATGACCAGTTTTTTTCCCTTCCTTATTTATTAAATATCATAGGATATCATGGTCACTTTCCTCCCAAGGTTCTCAAAATTTCCACTCTAGCAAATCAGTTCCTCATTTTCAGTCAGAATCATGTTCACACTAGCAGTTCCCCTTGTGACATCTTCCAATCTTTGGATAATTGGGTCATTATAAAAGAAAGTCAAGAATGTATCAGTTTTTCTGCTTTTGACAGAGCTCCACCAGATGTCTAGACAGCTTTTGTACTCCATAATGGACTCATCATTGTTTCTTCCTTTGGGCTATAGCATTCTACCACATCATGAAATTACTACTTTTTTTTTTTTTTTTTTGCTTTTTTGCTGAGGCAACTGAGGTTAAGTGCCTTGCCCAGGGTCACACAGCTAGGGAATGTTAAGTGTTTGAGACCAGATTTGAACTTAGGTCCTTCTGACTTCAGGGCTGGTGCTCTATCCACTGCACCACCTAGCTGCCCCTATGAAATGACTTCTGTTTCTCCCTCCACTGAATCCAACTTAAATATTGTCCACCAAACCTTACCCTCATTGGTTCATATATTTCCTCAGAGAAATATGTCTTTTTAATATATACTGTTGCTCTACCAGCCTTTTTACTAACCATTCCCTTTTGAGTAAATCAGAACCATTCTCTTGTCTACATCCCATTAAATTTTAATATACACAGAAGATTGAATTTACCTAGGTAGGCTATTGGCTCGGGGGATAGAATTCTGGACATAGAAGCAGGATGACCTAAGTTCAAATCCAGCCTCAAAGACCTATTAGCTTTGTGACCCTGGGCAAGTAATTTAACTTCTCCTGGCCTCAGTTTCCCTAGCAGCAAAATGGAGATAATAGCATCTACCTGTGAGATTTGTTGTGAGAATCAAATGAAATATTATCTAAAAAGCACTTAGCCCAGTTAGTTCCAAGAACCTACTGTTTTTGTTCAAAAAGCTGGGGATCAGGGGCAGCTAGGTGATACAGTGCATAAAGCACCAGCCCTGAATTCAGGAGGACCTGAGTTCAAATCTGGCCTCAGACACGTAACATTTCCTAGCTATGTGACCCTGGGCAAGTCACTTAACCCCAATTGCCTCAGCAAAAAAAAAAAAAAGCTGGGGACCAGATATCCAAGTCTCACTTGCTCATATTACTTTTTAAGCAACTGTTTTCTTCCCAAACTCTCCTTTCTTTTATAAGTCTCTACTTTCCACTGGAAGTAGTACTGAAAAAACTACTTCTGACAATCAAGGTTTTGATTTATTGCCTAGGATTTCATAATCCCTAGCACATTTTATACATTCCTTCTGTCAGACATCATTTGTAATCATCAACAGGTTGAATACAAAGCAGCAGGAAAAGGGCTGACCTGGAGTCAGAAGCAGTGTGGTTCAGTGGGGAATGTACTTGCTTTGCAGTAAGAGGTGGTTGTTGTTATTTAACCATGTCTTATTCTTGATGACCCTGTGGACCATTACTATGTGTGGGGTTTTCTTGGCAAAGATTTTGGAGTGGTTTGCCATCTCCTTCTCCAGTGGATGAAGGCAAACAGTTAAATGACTTGTCCAGGATCACACAGCTAGTAAATGTCTAGGGCTAGATTTGAATTCAGGTTTTCCTGACTACAGGCTCAGTGCTCTATCCACTGAGCCATCTAGCTGCCTCTGTTAGAGTAAGGGGAAATGAGTCCAAATCCTGTCTTTGTCCCTTATCTATATGATCTTGGGCAAGCCATCTCATTTGCCATGTCCTCAGTTTCCTCATTTCTGAAATAAAGATGGACAAGAAGGCATCTAAGACTCCTTTCACCTCTAGATCTACCATCCTACTTCTTAAGGGGCTTCTCCCCCATACCCTAGCCCCAGGACCTGTTGTTTTTGCCTAGCTGCCTCACTACCCCCATCTTCCCCTACACCAACCATCAGGCTTATCCAGGCTTCCTGTGACAAGGACTTAAGATAGTGACAAGAGCACTACATTTAGAGTCATGGGACATGGATTCTAATTCTGGTGCAGCACGTTCTATCTGGGCAACTTTGGACAAGAAAGGTTACCCTTCTGAACCTCTATTTCCTAAGCTATAAAATGAAAAACTGGATTACAGGAATTCTCCTTCCAGCTCTGAATCCTATGATCTTTTCAAGGAGCACCTCAAGAGCAGAAGTTGCTTCTTCCTGTCCTGCTCATAGATAGAACAATCAAAGTCTTTCAAAGAGCTTCTGTCATTCTACTTCAATCTTTCTCTACTTTCCCTTTCTTTCTTTTTCTTCTAACCTGGAGCTGAAGATATGACTTCTCCATGGCCTCTTCAGATTTCCAGTATTTCTTCTATATTTTCAAGGTACACTTCATTCTAACCTTAAAGCAGTAATAAAGATTTTTCAGCCCTCTCACTTTCTCCTCTAGGAGGGAGACCAAACTGTGTTTTATACACAGTTGTGTATAAAATACACAAGCAAAAATACAATTATAGAACAATTTCTAGTGGTTACTATTATTTCCTTCATTTTTCATATTGCTGCATCTCTGAAACAGATTCTCCGTACTGCTTATTCACTTGGCTAACTGCTTATGATATCAAGAGTGATCTTTAAAAACAAAAAACAAAAAACCCTTGTTTTCTTGAAAAACCTGAGACAAGATGTTTTTGAATGGGAAAGAGTGATTTGGAGAGAACTCTTTATCCTTAAAATGAATCTATGGAATAGTAAACTTTATCAAGGTGATTCCTGTGGGGGTTCAGAAATTGATAAACTATCCCACTAATCAAAGCAGCTTTTCCAAATCTTTTCATCTCTCCTCAAATGTCCCATAGCTCCCTTTCTCCCAACCATCTCAGCTAAAAATCTTGCTCATATTTCACTTAAAAAATTGAGGCCATTTTCTGAGTTCACTGTTCTCCCCTCCTCATTTTATACCATGCAGATGCCTTCTGCCACTACCTTCTCCTTCACCAATCTCACATACAGATGTAGGCTTCCTCCTTGCCAAGGTGGATTCTTCTACATGCATAAATGACCCCATTCCATCCCATTTTCTCTAGCACACTGCCCCTTCTACCATCTCAGTTCATTCTCATTCTCTCTCTCTCTCTCTCTCTCTCTCTCTCTCTCTCTCTCTCTCTCTTATTTGCTTGCCTATAAACTTGTCCCTATCTCTGCCATACTCCAAAAATGTTCTATCAATTATTTTATCCCCAATAATTATCACCTGTTCCTCAACCTTTTTGTGGTTAAATTCCTTAAGAAGGCTGTCTATTATCAACTTCTCCACGTCATTTCCTCTCATTCTCTTCTTTAAAACTATAATCTGGGGGCAGCTAGATGGCGCAGTGGATAGAGCACCAACCCTGAAGTCAGGAGGACCTGAGTTCAAATCTGGTCTCAGACACTTAACACTTCCTAGCTGTGTGACCCTGGGCAAGTCACTTAGCCCCAATTGCCTCAGCAAAAAAAAACAACAACAACAACAACAACAAAAAAAACTATAATCTGGCTTCCAGCCTCATTATTCAATGAAAAATGCTCTCTCCAAAGCTGCTAGTGATCTCTTAATTGCAAAATCTAATAGCTTTTTTTTTCCTCTAGCCTCATTCTTTTTGACCTTTCTGTAACTTTTGACATTGTCAATCACCCTCTTCTACTTAATACTTTCTTCTCTATGGGTTTTCCTCCTACTTAATTGACTTCTTTTCTCTTCTCTTTCCTGGCTCCTTATGCAGATCAACATTGGCTAATTGTGCTTGAGCCACAAGGCTCTGATATGAGTCCTCTTCTTTTCTCTCCCTACACTATTTCACTTAATGAAATCATTCCAATGTATTTAATTATTAGCCCTATTATTAGATCTCAAATCTACCTTTCCAGGCCTAATCTCTCTGCTGACTTCTAATCTTGTATCTCCAACTGCCCACTTGACATCTCAAAATGTATGTTCCTTAGATATCTTAAATTCAGCTCATTCAAAACTCATTATCTTTTCCTCCAAACCTATACTTCTTCCTAACTCATTACTGCTCAAGGCACCAGTATCCTTAAAGTCACATCAATCTAAGTATCCTACTCAATTCTTCATTCTCACTACTTATATCCAATATATTGCTAAGGCTTACTGATTTTTTCTTTGTAACATCTCTCATATATGTCTCCTCTCATGTGACATTTCTAAGACCCTAGTGCAGACCCTCATAACTTCATACTTTGATCATTGCAATAATCGACAGGTTGGTCTTCTTGGCATAAGGCTCTCCCCACTCCATACCATTTTCTACTCAGCTACCAAATGGCCTACCTAAAGCATAGGCCATGTCACATATACCACCATCATCCCCTTCAATTCAATCAACTCCATTGGCTACCTATCACCTACAGGATTCAATATAAAATTCTCTGTATAGTATCTAAAGCTCCCCACCTTATCTTTCTGGTGTTTTTATTGTACCTCTCTCCACATGCTCTGTGATCCAGTGATACTAGCCTCCTTGTTGCTCCTCAAACAAGATACTCTGTTTCCTGATGCTGGGCATTTTCTCTGGCTGCCCTCAGGTATGGCTTTTTTTTCTTCCTCATTTCTACCTCCTGGCATCCCCGATTTCCTTCAAATCTCAGCTAAAATCCCACCATCTACTTGAAACTTTTCCTGGTATCCCTTTCTGTCAGTGTCTTCTTTCTGTTGGTTAAATCCAATTAATCTCTTTCTGCCTCTGCCTCTGCCTCTGTTTCTCTCTCTGTCTCTGTCTCTGTCTCTCTCTCTCTCTCTCTCTCTCTCACACACACACACACACACACACACACACACACGTTGGTGGTGGTGGTGGTCCTTTGTTTTCAAAAATATTAATGACATCATGGGTTGATTTGCTTGTGAATTGGATTTAAGTGCACAATTCTATCTGACTCTTTCTTCCAAAGTCACAAAAGTCAAGTGGCAGGCTAAAAGTCAAAAGGATTGGTTATGGCCCAGGATGTAGTGCACAACCTTGGTGCCTTCAGTGTTTTGCCAAGTTCTAACTGCATCATGGCTCTGAGAAGACGTGGTTCTTGTCTATCCATTCCACCAGGAGAAGTGTAAACATGCTTGAGTTGGACATACTAACTCACTGATGTATTTAAGGCCTGTCGGTTGCCTTCACCCCGGTTTAGCCTGTCCACTGAGACAGTTTAATGGGGTGTACATGCTATGGCTTCTTGGAGCCACAGGTGAGCATTGAGCGGCAGATGAACACTGAAGGTAGAGGAATAGCCCTGAAAAGGACTTGGAAGCCCTCATAGCAGAGATGTTAGTACTCCCTTAAAACCCCTTCACACCTTCATATGCTTTGATTATAGTTATTCTCATATTGTCTTCTTCATTACACACGAGCTCTTTGTGAACAGGGACTGTTCTTTGCCTTTCTTTGTATCCTCAGAGGTTAGCACAGTGCCTGGCACATCAAAATGCTTCTTGATTGACTAACTGATATTGTCCTTCCTCCATTTTTATGCAGGTCAAATCAGATTTAAATGAAAATTAAGAGAACCCTTGGAGGGATAAAGAAGTCACAAAAAGATAGTTTACAGCCTGAAGATTTTGGAAAGAACAGTTCTTCTTTGCTTTGATGAAGGACATGGAGAAATATTAAGAGGAGTGTGTGTGTTAGTGCATGAGTGCATGTGACAAATTTATGTACTTCTGACTGCATAGCTGTAGTTGGTTGGAATGCTGAGCCTAGAATCAGGAAGACCTGAATTTAAGTCTGGACTCAGATACTTCCTAGCTGGGTGACCCTGGGAAAGTCATTTTGTCTCTGTCTGCTAAAAGTTCCTTAACTATAACACATACATAAATTATTGTGAAGATCAAATGAGGTAATTTGTAAAGTACTTAGTAGAGTTCCTGGTATATAATAGGAACTTAATAAATGCTTATTTCCTTCCCTCTTTCAAATACTGATTCTATAATCCTAGGCAAATCTTAATCTTAATCTCTTAGTGCTTCCAGCAACTAAGATTATACATTTTGGAATAACTGGTGATCTGTCTTGGTATAGACAGTTTCCTCACTAGAAGCTCCTTTTATTAATGATATCACAGGATTATATGCCACCTTTCCCCACCCAACTCTCAATTATATGGCTATGAGTTTCACACATTTCTAGCACCATTGCAACTTTCCTTGAACCCCAAGTTGGAAGTTCTCTGCCTCCTCAAATTTGTTCTCTTTGTGTGAAGGTCTCAGAATTATGCCTTGCAATTGGAGTTTTCTACCAAAGAATTCATCTAGTGTCTAACTTGCTGGCGAAAAACTTGTGTGGACATAACCATGTTGGTCCTCAGAGAGTGGCCACTACATGGGGCCAAGACCATACTCAAAGTTTTCCCAGTTGGATAGAAATTGATGAATTTTGTGTTTTACTAGCACAGCCCCTGAGAAGCAAGACTCAGCTCCAACCCCCACCCCATACACACAAAGAGACATCTAAGTAGGACTTTGTGGAGAGCCCTGTCCAGAATAAAAGCTTAGTGTTTACTGAATTGGGAATTCTCTTTCTTTCCAAGAGCTCCCTCCTTCTCTCCTTCTGGCTACCCTTTAGAGGCTGCTTGATTAACAGTCAAGGGCACACACTTCCAGAGTGTGAGGACTGGGATAGCTGTCCTAGTTTTCCCTCTTCTAAGGAGGGCTTAGACTAAATAAGGGGATAGAAAAACCCCCGAGTCTCCTGTGAAAACTAGAAAATCTATTTTGATTCAGTGAATCAAAGTGGGAATAGAATCCTTGGGCAATACTGATGATACCACAATAGAAAGTGAACCAAAATAAGGCCAAGGAACAGCTCCCAGCTCCCATTTGTTTTCATTCCCTTCTATCTCCACCAATTGTAAAGGTCAGGGGAGAGATGCTTTGCCTTCATCCATGGCCTGAGATAGAATTTTCTTATCTATTTTCATTTTCCTTTTTCCTGAATTTGAGCCCAATTCAGTCACAGCATCTCAGAATTAACAAAGATGTCAGAGGTTACTCAGTCTAACTCATACTTATCAATGACATATATCAAGAGTGTAAAAGAAAAAAAAAGGAGCTCTATCATCTGATTACTATAATCAGTCATAAGCATTTATATTACATGCCTACTAGTGCCAGGCATGATGCTAGGGATAAAAAAACCAAAAAACAAAACCCAACCCCAAATAATCCTCCTCTCATAAAGCTTGTATTCTTATGATGGAAAAAACATGTACATAGAGAATAAGAGGTATGAGGCAGGTAAATATTGCACAGTTAGGGAGGACAGGAGTAGCTGGAGATGAGGAAGCCTTCATAAGGTTTAGGCTACATCCTGAAGAAAGAATGAGATTCTGGGCAGCTAGGTGGCGAAATGGATAGAGCACCAGTCCTGAAGTCAGGAGGACCTGAGTTCAAATCTGATCTCAGACACTTAACATTCCTAGCTGTGTGACCCTGGGCAAGTCACTTAACCTCAATTGCCTCAGCAAAAAAAAAAAAAAAAAAAAAGAATGAGATTCTGTGAGGCAGAGAGAAGTTTTTGAGAGCATTCTGAAAATGGGAAGGTGAGTGCAAAGGCACAGAGAGAGCCAGGGAGTCCCATAGGTGAAGAATAAAAAGAGAAGGCCAGATTTTCAGGATCATAGAGTACTGGAAAGACACAAATGTATAATAGATCTAAAAAGATAGGTTGGGCCAAGTTGCAAAGGATAAAAGTCAAATTGAAGAATTTATATTTAATTCTAGATGCAACAGGAAGATGCTGGAGTTTATATGACATGGTCAGATCAAAAAAAATTAGTTTGGATCAACAAGATTTCAGAGAGGCCTGGAAAGACATGCATGGAATGTTTGTGGCAGCCCTTTTTGTAGTGGCTAGAAACTGGAAACATAACGGATGCCCATCAATTGGAGAATGGCTGAATAAATTATGGTATATGAATATTATGGAATATTATTGTTCTGTAAGAAACGACCAGCAGGATGATTTCAGAGAGGCTTGGAGAGACTTGCATGGACTGATGCTGAGTGAAATGAGCAGAACCAGATCATTATACATGGCAACAACAATACTATATGATGATCAGTTCTGAAGGACATGGCTCTCTTCAACAATGAAATGTCTCACACCAGTTCCAATTGTTCAGTGAAGAAAGCCATATACACCCAGGGAGAGGGATATGAAATGTGGACCACAACATAACATTTTCATGCTCTCTATTGATGTTTGCTTACATTGTGTTTCCTTTCTCTGATTTTTCTTTCTTGTAGATACGATTTTTCTTGCACAAAAACGATAAGTGTGGAAATATGTATACATATATTCGATCTGTCAAGTATTTTAACATAATTAACATGTAGTGGATATCCTGCCATCTAGGGGAGGGCTTGGAAGTAGGGGGGAAAATTTGTAACAGAAAGCTTTGTAAGGGTTAATGTTGAAGAATTACCCATACATATGTTTTGCAAATAAAAAGTTTTAATTAAAAAAAAAAGAGAGACTTGCATGAACTGATGCTGAGTGAAATCAGCAGAACCAGATCATTGTACACAGCAACAATAAGTCTATATGATGATCAATTCTGATGGACATGGCTCTCTTCAACAATGAGATGCTTCAAATCAGTTCCAATTATTCAGTGATGAAGAAAGCCATATACACCCAGGGAGAGGCCTGTGGGATCTGAGTCTGGACCACAACATAGCATTTTCACACTCTCTATTGATGTTTACTTACATTATGTTTTCCTTCTCAGGTTTTTTTTTCCCTGTACAGCAAGATAACTGTATAAATATATATACACATATTTGATCTGTCAAATATTTTAACATAAGTAACATGTATTAGACTTCCTGCCATCTAGGGGAGGAAGTGGGGGATAGGAGGGAAAAATCTGTAACAGAAAGCTTTGCAAGAGTCAATGTTGAAAAATTACCTATGCATATGTTTTGCAAATAAAAAGCTTTAATTAAAAAAAGAAAATTAGTTTGACAGCTATGTTAAGGATGGATTGGAATGGGGAGTAACTCAAGGAAGGAAGACCAATTAAGAGCTTGTAACCACCTAGATAAGAGGTATCCAATATATAATTGGTGATGCAAGACTTAAGCTCAGGACCTACAGAACTGGATGGCTTCTTTCTGAGTCATCTACATAGAGATAATTAACTCCCTACACACTATGCTACAATTTCTTTTTTTAATAACTTTTTATTTTTCAAAATACATGCAAAAATAGTTTTTTTTAACATTCACCCTTGCAAAATATTGTATTCCAAATTTTTCTCCCTCCCATCCCATTTCCCCCCTCCCCTAGACAGCAAGTAATCCAATATAGCTTAAAATGCGCAATTCTTCTAAATGTTTTTCCACATTTGTCATTATGCTACAATTTCAAATTAATTGGGAACTTGTGAACAAATTTTTTTAAAAATTCATATCTTGCCTCAAAGCACTTAGCACAATGCCTGGCATGTAGTAAGCACTAAATAAATGTTCATTCTCTTCTTTCCCTTCCATTTTTCTACTTCCCTATTTGCTTTGCTCTTGGGCAAGTTAACTTTCTGTTTGCTCATCTGTAAAATGAGGGTGTTGGACTAGTAGTGACTGAGGTCCATTCCGGTGTCTAGCTCTATGATCCTATAAATCTGTGAATAATAACTGATATTGTTATAACCCTTCAAGTTTTGCAAACTGTTCTCCTTACCACCACCTTATTATGAGTTAGTGCAAGAACTGTTATTTCAGTTTTATAAATAAGGAAAATGAAGCTGAGAGGTTGAATAATTTACCCACAGTCACAAGCTAAGCAAGTACAGAAGCTGGAACTCTCCCCCAGTTTTCCTGATTCCCAATTTGGTGCTCACACTATTCTACCTTCTATGCACACTGCCTCTCAAGGAAAAGGCTCTATCAACTATGTGGTCACTACTGTGATGGCAACTCTTCACTCTGCTAGGTGATGTACAGTTCAGGTTTGAAAAGAAAGTTTTCTATTTTTGCTCTCCTACATGGCCTGCTTAGCCAAGGGCTAATAACACGAGAGAATTCTCTGCTACAGGAGTAGGCTTTGAACTGTGCAGCAGAGGTATGCAGATGAAGGCATCTCCACGTACAGTGTCCAGGGACCAATATCAGATTCAGAAAGAGGAGTGGGAGGGTTTATATAAAGCATAACTTGGTAAGCCAAGACAACCTGAAAGGCTCACAGGCCAAAGAGAATGTCTGTACAATGTCACTGTAGGTCCAAAGGGAATAGCCAGAAAGTCGATTCAGGGAAGGTAGAAATGAAGCCATGATCAAGAACCAAAGCAGTAAATGAGTGAAACAGGAGACAAGGATCAAGAGAAGGGTCCAGAGGAGTGTGAAAAATGCTGTGAAAATCTGCTAAACTGGTTTGGCTACCCTATCTACTTGGTGAGTCCTGGGCTGTTATGGCCAAGAACACACAGTGCTGGACAAAGCTCCAGGCCTTGGATTGATTCCAGGTAGAATTTGCTGGTATCTTTGCTCTCTCCTCCACCACGAAATAATGGTGGCAGACTTAAGAACACTAGATTCCAGAACAGAAATCTCTATGTCCATCCCTTTTATGAAGAACTCTATCAAAGCTACTACTCATACATCTATCCTCTAGGACCAACACTTGACTTTCCAAACATTGTCAGGAAAACTACCCATTTTCACTTGACTGCTTAATCCCAAGTGCCATGACTCCTCCTGGGCTCCCTCACTGGCTCCCTGAGAGATTGGCCTGCCCCTCCTCCATACCCTAATTAACCTAATTCATGAAATGAATATACAATTGTGGGATCTAGAGATGTTATCACTTCTTCTTTGTACCAGATTTTATCATTATGCTTCATCCCCCACTTACACTGCAAATACCAGCACATAGAATCTAAAGGGTCCAATATGTCACTGTGCTCTCCCTTGCTACAAATATCTTTTAAGTTCCTTCTTTGCTTTCTTCATGTCTATCTATTGTTTGACCTGAAACACAGAATCTAGTCCAACTTTTACCTCAATGAGAATTCCTTCTACTATTTCATAGAATTTTAGGGATGGATGGGGGGGGGTGGGGAGACCTCAGGGCCAACTAGTCAAACCCATACTTGGAAAAGAATCCCTTCTAAAACGTACCCAACAAATAGTCATCAGGTCTTTGCTAAAGGACCTCTAACAATGTATTCTTTCTACTACCTCATGACCAGCTCTTTTCACATTCAGCTAGCTCTAGTTGCTATGAAGATTTTACCTACAGAAAACCTAACTTGTTTTTTTTATCCACCAGCATAACAAAGAACTTTCAGGTCATAGTTTTCAACTGCCCCACCATTCTAGTCATCCTTCATTGGACTCACCCCAGTTTTTCAATGTCTTGCCTAAAATAAGATGTTCAGAACTGGATGTAATATTCCATATGGAATCTGAGGAACTATTTCTTCTTCATTCTTCAGAATAGGTGTCTATTAACATGATCGCATCAATTTGTTTTTGATCACTGTGTTGCCTTGTTGACACAGTAAAGTTGGGATCCACTAGCACCCCTAGGGCTTTTCTACCTTTATTTGTCCATACTTCCTCCATCTTGTATTTGTGATTTTTTTAAACCTAATGCAGCACTTTTACATTTAGCCCTATAAAATTTATCTTATTGGATATGGTCAAATTTTCTTAGTCCATCAAGTTCTTTTTAGATATTGTCATGCAAAATGTTAGCTATCCTTTTTATCTTTGTAAAATTTGCAAATAGTGTGTCTATATCCATGATATATACCTTTATCCATGTCACTAACAAAAATTATTGACTAGCATGGAGTCAAAGACAAATCTCTGGGACCCTTGATCTGATACTTCCTTCCTTCCTAATTGTATAAAATTTCTAATCACTATTTCTTTAGAGTTAGTTATCCAATCAGCTCTAAATCTACTTAACTATAATATTTTCCAGTGTACATATATCCATCTTGTCTACAAGGTCATATGTTGCTGAAAATCTCTGGCATTTTCTTCTATCTGCCCAAGGATAAATATGGTATAATCTGTCATTCATGAGCAGATACCCCATAAACCACTCTTGTTGCAGCATAAGGCTTTTTCCAAAGGAATATATGGCATGTCTTTCACATGCCTCTCACAGGTTTTAGGCATTTTGAGGATTATTCCTTTAGGATCTGAGGCAAACCAGTAAACTTTAGTAAGTCATATCATGTGACCCAAATCAGGCCTGGAGATGGAAAATGGAACTAATTCCCTATAGGCTTTTCTTCATTCTGAAAGACTTTGCACTTGTTGTTGCTCAAATCTCACCTATCAAAAGCCGTACACTGTCTTCTCCCAGCTCTTCTAGACCTGAGTATCCCCTATCTATATTTATTATATGACAAAACTGGCAGGGGAAGCAGGAATATTGTGAATGGTGTGATGTGGGTAGTGGATTAAGCAGCTTGGTCTTTGCATCACAGGTTAATTCTTAAGGACAGGATTTCTGTATGAGGATAAGAAGAAGGGTAGATCTCATGGACTTGTCTTCTTTTCTTCTGTATTAAAAGAATTCTCAAAGATGCTGGAGTAAATAATGTCTCCAATTGTCTCTGACTCATCACTGACCCTCAGTTACTTGTTTACTTGGTCACTTGTCCTTAATATAATTTATTTCCATTGTGGTCTATATTTCATTGTATTCCTGAATATAACAGAAAACACATAACATTACATTATTTTATCAATTGATCAATCTAGAAGCATTTATTAAGCACTTACTTTGTATCAGGCACTGTGCTAAATGCTGAGGATACAAAGAAAAAGTAAAAACAGTCCCTGCCCTCAAGAAGCTTACATTTGAATGTGCCTTAATAGGTACATACAAAATACATAGAAGCAGATATCCCCTTAAGAGGGGAAGGCAATAGCATCTGAGAAGACTGGAAAGGCCTTGTAGAGATAGTAGATTTGAGTTGTCTTGAATAAAGTAAAAGAAGCAAAGAAGCCAAGAAAAAAATCATTTCATGGGATACAGCCAGTGCAAAGGCATGGATTTGAGATAGAGAATATTAATCAGGAGGAACAACAAAGTGGCTAGTATGACTCAACAACAGAGTGTATGGAGGGGAGTAATTCTTAAGAAGACTAGAAAGATAGGAAATGGCCAAGTCATAAAGAGTTTTAAATACCCATATTAAATATTTGATCTTCGAGGTACTAGGGAGCCACTGGAATTCATTGAATGGGGATGGTGATTGGGTGACATGGCTAGACTTATGCTTTAGAAAATCACTTTGACTATTATGTGGAGAACAGATTGGAGAAGGAGAGATTTGAAGCAGAGCAGAGTCTGAGAAAATACTGAGAAGTGGCAGATTAGGGTAAGAACAAAGAATACTGTTAGGAATACTAAGGCATAGAAAGATGTGGAATGATAAAAATAAATAAATAAATAAAATCTGGGGTAAATAAGGACTAGAAGAGAGTATTTCTTGATCTATATCCTAACAAGCTAATGTGTCAAAGGTCCCATAGAGTTTCCAGCCTTTTCCATGACTGCGATTCCATTTATAACTTGATAATACCTACTTTTCTGATCCATCAGCCTTCTGGTTCCTTACAGGCTTCATTTACCCAAAAGTTCAAGAGCCACCATCAATACTGGTAGAACACTGGCAATAAAACCACTGAAAATTCCAAACACCAACACTTTGCGTTCTTTTTAGAACTTGGAAGCCATATGTTAGCTATTTTTCCCAGCTTTTATCCATAGCAGCAGCAAACTTAATAAGAATACCCTCAGCCCTCATATGAGAAACTAAGTTTCTCATAAGTGTTCCGTGACAAAGAAATATGTCTAAGATAAAGAAATTGAAGGGATCAAATGCCAGTTCTGCCTCTTGCCATTTGTGTGACCTTAACAAGTGGATTAAGCAATCTAGATTTTACTTTGTTCAGATATAAAAGGGATTGAACTAGATGACTTCTATGGTCTTCCCTTCAAGCTGTAATGATCACATCTTTGATCCCAAAAGAATCATCTCCAAGATCCTGAATATAAAAATATTTACTCTTACTAGGACATCTTCTCATTTCACTCTTCCTCTGCTCTTATGCTAACACTACTCCTGATCCTCACCACCAGTTCCAGTCCCTCCCTAGATTCTTCCTTATCTAATCAATAAACATTTTATATTCTCCCATGGTATCTTCTGAATTCTCCTTTCAATTGCATCTAACTTAATCAAATGATCATTAATCTAAAGCTAGAAAAAATCTCAGATTGGATTGGACAGTCCAACCTCTCCATGTTACAGATAGGGCAACTGAGGCCCACAGAGTTAATGACTTGTTCAAAGATCACAAAGGTAATAAACATCAAAGGTGGGATTTTAACACAGGTCCTCTGTCTCCAGAGCACATATTCTGTATGATACTACCACCACTTCTCTGGTCTTGATACCATAATTTGCCCTTCTGATTTGTCACTACTCTGGAATGCTTCACCCTTCTTTCTTTCCATCATTTCTGACCTGCTAATTCTTACCTTGGGCAATTTCTACCTAAGTTTTCCATTCCTGCTCAGAAGTAGCTGAAGTAGGCTAAAGAAAGTCATAAAATGAAATTAATTTCACTCACTATAAATTATGTTACTGAATTTACAATGCTCAGATGGCTGTGGAGCAATGCTTTGATTTCTTATCTTATTCTTCACATATTGTTTCAAACGCTTATCTCTTTCCATTCCCCAAAATGTATAGCAAATTACTTAGTCTCATGCCTCACTAAGAGGATTCAGATCACCTGGTGTAAGCAACATGGTATAGAGGGGAAGTAATGTAGAGTTGTAGATAGATTATTGGTCTTAAAAGTCAAGAACACCTGGGTTAAAATTCTGCCTCTTGTCACTTACTAAATTTGTGAACAAAGGCAAATAACCTAGCTTCTCTGAGTCTGTTTCTTCATCTGTAAAAAGGGGATAATAATAGCACTTACACAGTTGTTAAGCAGTTCAAATGCAATGACAATAAAGACAATAGATACTAATTATCATTATCAATTCTTCTCCACGCCTAAAAACATCAATATCCACGTAGCTTATTTTTGCCCCCTTTCTTCTTGTCTTCGAAGAGATATCCTACTTCTTACTAAGGTAATCTCTTTCCTTTTCACCCTTTTCAGGAGCATACCATAATCATCACCAATTCCAATGCATCAATATCTCCCTCTCCACTAATTCCTTTCTTATTGCTTGCTAACATGGTCATATAGTCAGTCCTTAAAAATTTTTCCCTCTTCCCCTCTATTTCATCTAGCGACAATCTCAGTAGAATATAAATTCATGAGTCTTCTACATATTAAGGGTTGTTGTGTGGAAGAAAGATTAAATGTTTCTTCTTAGCCCCAAAAAGCAATATTGGATGCAATGGGCAGAAGTTTCAAGGGTACAAAGTGAGACTTGCTACAAGAGGAGAAAAATTCTTACCAATGAGAGCTCTCCAAAAGTGAAATGGTAGTGGTGGGTTCCTGTCATTGGTGGTTTTCAGGCAAAGGCTGCATGAACGGCCACATCAGGTATGTTGCCAAAGGACTTAGATAGAAATAAACAGCTTCCCCATGGGACATTCTGTGATCTTCAGTAGAAAGTTAAACTCCTTGAGGACTGGGACTGTTTTATTTTTCTCTTTATATTTTCAGAGCCTATCCCAGTGCTTTGTACTTAGTAGTAGATATTTAATAAATGTTTATTGAAGTCAATCTTCTCTTTATACTTCATGGCTAAGTTCTTTAAAAAGTAGTTCATAACATTTTTTTTTAATGATCAATGTGGGGATTTATTTTGCTTATATTTGTAAAAAGGGGGTGTGTTTTTTTTTGCTTTCTTAAATGGGGAAAGGACTAGGTGGAAGAAAAAATGGAACTCTATTTGAAAAATAAAATTTAACGTAAAAAAATTTAAAGTAGTGTCTGCCTGGTGCCTTTGTTTTCATCATCTTTCTGCAATCTACCTTATATCAGGAATCTACTGGGCCCAATTTAACCAGCAAGCTGACTGTTAAATTTTCAGCATGAATCTTTACATGTTAGAAATGTAGCATGTAGCAAATGCTACATATCAGGGCTTAATGTATTTGTTTTGCTGATTATCTAGACTTAAGAGAGAGAAAATGTATAATGCAGATTCAACTTAAGTGTGTCCTAAGTACATTTTCTGGAGAACCAATTTTTAAACATGTACCAGTACAACCCTGCTTACATCTCCACCTCTCTATTTAAATTATTCTCTCCAGGGTCATCAGCAGCTGTCTTATTCCTAAATCCAATAATTTTTTTTCTCAGTCCTTGAATGAAAGGGGAAACTGAGGACTTCTCAGAATAATAACCTTGGGTAGTTCAGGCTCTGTTTAATTATTGAGCTCTGGGAGAAGGGCAAGATTTGCTCTTCCAGGAGAAATGTTTGAGATAACCCTTCTGACCCCTTGCTCAACTGCTTCTCCTAAGACTAATGCCTGAAAACAGACAGTTCACCTAGATGAATGGTTTAGTAGTTTAGGAAAATTTAACCCTCTTGCTTAATCGACCCCTTTTCTTAATAATATACCCAGCAAAGGTATTAGAAACACTTATTGCTTAACTAAGGCCCTGGCCACAAAGGCCACCTGCATACCGAAGACAAATAATGAGTTGGCCGAAGACTTTAAAGATTAACTGGGGGCTTGAGTGGGTTAAAGGAGGGGGTGTTTCTGTAATCTCGACTAAATAATCCAGTAAATTGGCTTCCTTTCTCTGAACACTCAGGGGACAGACCACAAGATTCTAAGAAAACTTCTAATCTTCACTTTAGGAGATCTCCGAGGAGTCATTTTGAGTCAGGGGTCGCATTATCCCACACAGTCCTCATCCTTCATGGCCTGTAGCATCTGGACATTCCCCCACTTTCTCTTCCCTTCCTTTTTCTAGACATCACAACTTTAGAACTACTCTTTCACTAGCGTCTGGAGTGCCCTCCTCAGGTGTCTGTTCCCTGAACTTCTGTCTTGGGCCCTCTTTTCTACTCTTTTAACAGTAGCCAATTAACATTTACAAGGCACTTTAAGGTCTGGAAAACATTTTACATATATTATCTCATTCGATCCTCAAAATAACCCTGAAAAACAGGTGCTATTATTATCCCCGTTTTACAAATGGGAGAAATTAACACCGCAAGAAAGCATCCAAGATTTGGACTGAGGTTTTCCCGACAAGGTTCAGCAATCTATTCCCTCCACCACCTGGCTGCCTTACTCATTCTCCTAACGTCCGGATAACTGGGCTAGCTTTTTCTTGAGGGACGCCCGTAGCAATGGCCCAGATATTTCCCCTCCCCGGGACCAGGGTTTGTGATCCCAGCCCCTTGCACTGGAGACTCTGGCAGACCCGACCCTCCCACTCCATCATCCATTTGTCATTCTCACCTCTCTTCACATGCACTCTCCTTCTCCACGGTTGTCTCTCCTGGCTGGCTTATTCCTGTGTTGTTGAGCCATGGGAACTCAGGAACAAGCTCCCTCCAGCTGGGGACATGGGCTTTGATTCAACTCACTCAGGCCAGGCTCCTGTGAACTTTAACCCCGGGCCAGTGTGGGCAGACTCAGCAGGGAGTGAGCCCCAGGCAAGAGACATAAAAACAGCGAGCCACGTGATGAGCATCAGGCATCCCCACCAGCTACGGGCACACACTGCGCTCCTGGAAGTGGCTCAGAGTTACGAGAACACCCAAACTGGATTTGAGGACAAAGGTCCTGGAAGTTCGGGTCCAAGCTCTGCTCATCAGTTGGGTTATCTTGGGCAAGACACTTAACCTATCCAGGTCTCAGTTTCCCTAGATGTAGGGGTCTAAGATGCCCTCTAAAGTCGCTTTGGGCTGTAAATCTCTATCACACGCGCACGCAGAAACATGCCTTCTGCCTCAGGGTATCCCGAGAATGGAAAGATAGATCTCCCCAAAACCCTGAGTCCGACAACACACAGATATTAAATGCGTGGGGAAGACGGGCCCAGCTCTTTTCTGTCAGTCTACAGACTTGGGGGTGGGGAAGAGGGAGGAATGGTGTGTACAGAACCGTGGGAGGCGGAAACTGTGTCGCGGAGACTTCTGGGAATTGTAGTCCGGGACTAAGTCGGTATGTGCGAGAATTCTAGGAGACTCACGGAGAAGTCTTGGCTTCAGTTCCGCAACTCCAGAGGCCTCTGCGGCGCTCCATTCCGAGGCCCACTGGAGAGAATGGTTGGCGCGAGATGAGCCGCTTTTTGTGGCTCTGGCTCCCTACACCCTGGACCAGAGTAAACCAGAGCTAAGTCTGGTTTACGCTACGATCCCGGCCAGCTTTGGGTGGGAAATAAACCAGACATTTCTCTCTTATTGCCTCAGCGGGCGGAAGGGGAAAGGCTTGAGGCGGTCCGTCACTATGGTAACAGCGTGGGGCGTTATGAAGGACCGAGACTCTGGGGCTGGTGTGGCACCTGAGCCTTCGAGGCAGAACGGGTCCTACCAACAAAATTGGAAGAGACTGGCTACCGCTAATACACGTCCTTCGTTTTACAGAACAGAAAGCGAGACTTAGTGACGTAGTGCTTGTAGAGAGTGCTGTCCCCAGGTGTAGTCAACAATTAAACAACGTTTATTAAGTGACAAAAGCAGAGCACTGTGAATCCGTTTGGATGACACCTTCTTTTTCAGCATGCTTGTTCACTAAATATCCGATTAATAACTATGTTCTCGATGCAGGATGGAATAAGCAGAATCGAAAGAAAAATACACACAATGACCGCAATATTGTAAATGAAAAGATTACTAAGAGCAAATAAATCTTTGATCAATAGAAAACCCAATGCTGGTCGGAAAGAACTGATGATGAAACATAGTTCTTTAGGTTAGAATGTTGTATATCTTGTCGTCTTGTAACTGTCTCACGTTTGTTTTTGTTTTTTTTTTTGTTTTATTTTTCCTTAATTTGCTTTTCTTTGTTGTAAGGTACAGTGGGAAGGGACAGGTTTTCCTCTCAGAAACGACTGTGATGTAAAAATATAAACCACTACTAAGACGTTTTTAAATGAAAAAAGAATCTGCTTTATGGATCTTCTAGACAAAGAAGTCAACATACTACCATATAGATTCTTCTCTCCTTTTTTTTTTTTTGAAACAGTATAGTTGATCCCCTAGTCCTGCTCTTCTATTTTTTATGATTTTCAAAAAGCACTCACCTGTACCTGGTGACCAGAGCCAATGACCCCAGAATCATATCCACCATTTCTTTCAATGTCCTGTCCCTACTTATCTCAGACTTGAACTCTATTTAAGTCCTTTTTGTTCTTTCCTTCCCAAGAATTATTTTACTTGGAAAATAAAAGCTGAGAGTTAAGTGGCTCTTTATTTTTCATACAGTCTTTAAACATATGGTCTACCCTACATAGCAGTTCTGTTCTTTTTAGTTTTTGCCAGTATAACTAAAAAAGAACCAAAACACTTTTTGTCATCCTTAGCAACATTTATGTCATTTTGAGGTTTAACATTCTTGATCCTATTCTTCTTATAGGATTGTAAAATGGTTCTTTCCTGAAGAAGAAATGTGAAAGGTCATAATCGGCTGTCTTTTTTCATGCTTCATTGTCTTTTTGCTGATCAAAGTAGACCTTTTGTGTGATACATTGTTGGGGGGCTTGAAGATTTGAGAGCAGTCTTGGTACAGGAGAGCAAGATCCACCAGATGTCACTGGATGTTCCAGGTAAAGATTTGTGGACCCATAATTCCATCCTCAAATTGGAGTTATTAAATGAGCTATCACTTAAAAGTAATAAGACTATTTAATTGTTTCAGTTATGGATAAACAACAATTCCCTTAACTATATCCTAACAAGTACTAAGAAGACATCTCTAGGTAGAGACAGCTACCATGATCAACTGAGTTCAGGATACATTATTATAGAGTAGGAAGAAATAGCATGGATGCAGATTACTTATAGGTTCTTTGGTGATTTTCACAGTGGGGGGTGAAGGTGATCTGTGACTCAAAGAAAGAAGAGGCATTGATACAAGACAATGCAGGAGAGTCTGGAACTTCCTCCAGAGATTAATTCTTTAGGTGGAAATACACAACCCTGAGTTAATTCTTCATTCCTAAAACAGGAAACAGATACAAAATAAGGGCATTTGAGTAGTGATGCTGTCCAGAATTAAGCTCATTCACCCAAAGGCAAACTATTATTGGGACTAGAGCTCTGTAGTGCATTATAAGAGTACTTTTAAAACATACTTTATTGCTTATTATACTTGAAGTATCAGGAGGGAATTACGGCTCCCCAAAGTTAATAATTCAATCGATGTCCTCCATGATGATTTTAGTCACCAAGGCTGAGACAAAACTTTGCATCTTCCAGTTCCAAATGGTAGCTATGTGTGTTCAAAGAAAACATTGCCATCAAGAGCTGCTTATCCAGAGAACATAAGTAGCAGCAAAGCTTTGAATCTGTATACACAGAAATTTCATTTCTGGAAGGGAAATGGAAGAACATAATTGACATCCTAGTGTGAATTGGGATAAAAACCATCCTACCCAGAATGCACTATCCTACCCAACCTGAAATCAAGAGGATTACCATAGTGGCCAAAATGTTTATCCCTCAATTTCAGTATCATGGTGAATCTGTGATCTCATTGATGTGTTTCTTCTATTTTTACCTTCTTATCCTGTATGGTTATTTTCTCCTATAGCTCCTTCATAAAGTAGCTGCTGTGATGTCAAGGACTTCCTCTAGATCTTTTTATACTAAGAAGGTACAAGAGCAGCCCTCAGCCTGTCCACTGGTAATCCCAACCACATGACTAGGGCTCACCTCCTCTTTTTGATGACACATTTCCTTGATAATATGCCTCATACCTCTTCTTGCATAGAAGTCATCTTTTGAAATGTATCATAGCCTACTTATACCCGCCACATGTCTCTCTGTTCCCCTTTGGGTCACATGTAATTTTTTTTTCACTTTTTTTATTTTATTTGCATAACATATGTGTGGGTAATTCTTCAACAATAACACTTACATAACTTTCCGTTAGAAATTTTTCCCCCCAACTTCCCCACCCCTCACCTAGATGGCAGGATATCCACTACATGTTAATTATGTTAAAATATTGGCAAATCGAATATATGTATACATATTTCCAAACTTGTCATTGTTGTGCAAGAAAAATCTTATCTACACAAATGATATATCAGATAAAGGAAACACAATGTAAGCAAACATCAATCAAGGAGTATGAGAATGTTATGTTGTGGTCCACATTTCGCATCCCTCTCTCTGGGTGTATATGGCTTTCTTCAGTGAACAATTGGAGGTGGTTTGAAACATATCATTGTTGAAGAGAGCCATGTCCATCAGAATTAATCGTCATATAGTACTGTTGTAGCCGTGTATAATGATCTCCTGGTTCTGCTCATTTCACTCAGCATCAGTTCACGTAAGTCTCTCCAGGTCTCTCTGAAATCATCTTGCTGGTCATTTCTTACAGAACAATAATATTCCATAATATTCATATACCATAATTTATTCAGCCATTCTCCAATTGAAGGGCATCTATTCAATTTCCAGTTTCTAGCCACTACAAAAAGGGCTGCCACAAACATTCTTGCACATGTGGGGCCTTTTCCTTTCTTTATGATTTCTTTGGGATATAAGCCCAATAGAAATGCTGCTGGGTCAAAGGGTATGCACAGTTTGATAACTTTTTGAGCATAGCTCCAAATTGTTCTCCAGAATGGCTGTATCCGTTCACAGCTCCACCAACAATGCATCAGTGTCCCAGCCCTCCCACAACCCCTCCAACATTCATCATTAACTTTTCCTGTCATTTTAGCCAATCTGACAGGTGTGAAGTGGTACCTCAGGGTTGTCTTGATTTGCATTTCTCTGATCAACAGTGATTTGGAGCACCTTTTCATATGACTATAAATAGTTTTAATTTCATCCTCTGAAAATTGTCTGTTCATATCCTTTGACCATTTATTGATTGGAGAATGGCTTGAATTTTTATAAATATGAGACAATTCTCTATATATTTTAGAGATGAGACCTTTATCAGAACCCTTGAATGTAAAGATGATTTCCCAGTTTATTACTTCCCTCCTAATCTTGTCTGCATTGATTTTGTTTGTACAAAAAACTTTTTAACTTGATATAGTCAAAGTTATCTATCTGGTTTTCAATTAAGAGTTCCAGTTCTTCTTTGGACATAAATTTATTCCATCTCCAAAGGTCTGAGAGGTAAACTATATTACATTCCTCTAATTTACTTATAGTATCACTCTTTATATCCAGATCATGAACCCATTTAGATCTTATCTTGGTATGTGGTGTTAGATGTGGGTCAAGCCCTATTTTCTTCCACACTAGTTTCCAGTTTTCCCAGCAGTTTTAGTCAAATAGTGAATACTTATCCCAAAAGCTGGGGTCTTTGGGTTTATCAAAAACCAAATTGCTATAGTTATTGCCTAGTTTGTCTTGTGATTCTATCCTATTCCACTGATCGACTATTCTATTTCTTAGCCAGTACCATATGGTTTTGATGACCGCTGCTTTATAATATAGTTTTAGATCTGGTACAGCAAGTCCTCCATCATCAGCCTTTTTTTTCATTAATCCCCTTGAAATTCTTGACCTTTTGTTTTTCCAAATGAACTTTGCTACTATTTTTTCTAGATCTGTAAGATAATTTCTTGGGAGTTTGATTGGTATGGCACTAAATAACTAAATTAGTTTGGGTAGTATTGTCATTTTTATTATATTTGCTCGGCCTACCCATGAGCATTTTAAGTTTTTCCAATTGACTAGGTCTGATTTGATTTGTGTGGAAAGTGTTTTGTAGTTTAGTTCATATAGGTCCTGACTATCTCTTGGCAGAAAAATTCCCAAATATTTTATACTATCAACAGTTATTTTGAATGGAATTTCTTTTTGTATCTCTTGCTGCTGAACTATATTGGTAATATATAAAAATGCTGATGATTTATGTGGATTTATTTTGTATCCTGCAACTTTGCTAAAGTTGGGTCACATGTAATTTTGATCTAAAATGGTAGTGTACCAAAATTCATATCCACATAGTAGAACATTTATGTTTAAATATTGGGGTTTGTGCTTGGTGTAACAGGAAGTATTGTGTAATTTATCAGATGAAATCCAGCTTGCTCCCTTCCATCTGCTCAGTTCAGGTCCATCTTGTTGCCTATTTGCAGTATCTGTACCAGATAAAATCACTGATGTGCTAACTCAGTGAGTGACCATAGTCTTGGCAAAATGCATGTTTGCTTTATTGAAATCATGTGACAAGGATGAAAACAGGTGGCAGCTTGAATGCTTGCCTGATACCCAGGAATGTAGAGAAGGCCTCCAGCATGCTGGGAGGATCTTCTGTGGAAGACAGATGGAAGAACATGAAGGACAATAAATGCACAGGATGAGAAGGTACAAATGAGTGCAGTCTATACCAATGAAGGGAAAACCCATATTGACATGACAGATCCTTTAGAACATTTATTTTAGAGCAATCACATTCATTTGTTGTTATTACCGATTTTAAACTTTATTCATTGATCCTGCATTTTTTGCTGTCCTTTTAAAAAATTCCCATATTCCTAGCATGTCGGTATTAAATACTTGTTAAGTATTCCAGTAATTTCCTTAATAGTAGCTAGTTTCTTTTCTTTTCTTTTTTTTTTTTTGAACATTTTGTGCAAGATGTCCACTGAAGTTTCAGCTTGCATTTTAAAAGAAATTTTATCATTTGGACTTCTAAAATATTATCAAACTTTATTTTAGCATCATAATTTTGTTTTATTTGTCTTGATTAAGTGGAGGCCATTGCAGAAAGGGCTCATCTGGTAAAATATCCTGGGTAGAAACTGTGATTGCAAAAATAAAATTCTACAGATAAATTCTACAGATGAAAGCTGCCATCTTTCCTCAGATTCCAGACTAGGGACAAGGTTTTCAGCAGCAAAGCCTTGGAAAGCCTGATAAATAGAACAGGGCTGGTATGTGCCACTCTGGATATGGATCACCAGATATGCTACCTAACAGCTACTAGAACCTAAAGCTGTGGTGGTAGATGGTTGTACCTGGTCGCTGTAGGTATCTGGAGCTATTGAATTAAGTAGTCAATCTATTTAAAAAAAAACACACACACACTGTTTTACTCTTAATGAATGCAGTTGATCAGATATTAGAATTGGAGGAGGAGAAAAACAGTAGGAGCCTCAGTGAGAAAATGTGAAAAGTCTTTGGACAATTTAATATATCCTATTCAGATGTAATGCTATAATAAAAATGAGTTGGATCCTGTATACCAACCCCCAGCCCAAAACCCACCCAGCCTCATCCCAGCCCTAATTCCAGCTTTAATCTTCTGGAATTCTGACACAATGGACTAAAGCTAAGATGTAGCAATAGAGGGCAGGGCCTTGGTTCTCTCTTAGATCTAATGAGCATTGGTAATGCGAATTGGCACCCTCTCCTGGCATGGTCTCTTTTCCTCTGCCACTCATTGGACATATTTTTAGTGACATTTTTTGAGGTGTTGAAAAAATGGGAATGCCTTCCAGATTTATGCAATCCTGGCTGCTATAATGATTTTATGGTGTGCTCTGTCTGCATCTCACCAACCTGGCTTCTGTTCTCATCTGCTCCCTTCCTCACCCCCATCTCTTTAGAATCCAAAGGAAGATGTATTCTACCCCAGGTTGGACAGATGGGCAGTGCTCAGAATTTATATGAACCTCAGGGAATCCAGAATCCCTGCATGTTGAGGTGAGTTCTGTTTATGCAGCATTTGGGAGGAGTTCAATCTTAGAGTGTGGCATCAAAAATGCTGAAGCAGTAGGAAAGGCCAGTGGAAGAGGTGTATTAAGTTGTAGTATTGGATCCAGTAATCAGGAGAAATGAATTCTAGTGCTGCCTCTACTAATTAATTATCTATATGGTTTAGATAAGTCTCTTCCGTATTCTAGGCCTCAGTTCCCTTATCATGAAAATGATGGGTTGGACTAGGTAGTCTCTAGGGCTTTTTCTGGCTCTGAGATTCTATTATGCTAACATTTCTACCTCATTGCCATTTCTATTAGAAGTGATATCTCTTAAGTATCCTGGGGCAGATCATAGACCTGGAAGAAACCACTTTTATACAAAGGACCAAATGAGTTTTCTACTCATTTGATATTATTAATTCCCAAATTATGAACTTGTGAAAGACAGGCACTAGTAGTATCCAGGTAAGGCTCCTTATCTGAATAACTCTGTCACTATCTGGGCCCCCCAGCTCTCAGATGATCTGAGGATTAGCACATCAACAGAATGAATTAAGGTAAAATGAGTTTTCCCTCTACAATTCAGCAATAAAACTGTATGTAACTGGATCTGCATCTCAAGGAAGCTAGTTTCCCTTTTTTAAAAACATTTCCGTATTACTACCATATACCAGTATCAGCACAGGTAAAATCCAGCAAGGAATTATTTCAAGTTAGAAATGTCCTCGGCACACTGGTGAGTTCCCACCTACAGACCCCACTGCACACATCATCTGGCGCAGCATATTGATTTGGTTTAGTTTTTGCTAAGTTTTTATTTTAATTCAAGGACTTTGCTTCATACAAAATATCATTGTAGAAACAACAGCAGAATCCAAAGTTTGGCTGATAAATATGACTCAGGCAGCAAACTAGTCAATCACATAACTTTTTTTTAAGCCCCAGTTGTTTTGCATGATTGGGACTTATCTTTTTTTTTTTTTTTTAACACTGTTCTTAAATATAAAGTTTTGCAACAAACCCTCAATTTATATCAAATATATTTAAAAATGAACAACTGAAGAATACATTGTATCAAAAAAGTACGAAGATAAACATTTTCCATGCACATACTTGTGTGTGTGTATATATATGTATATATGTATATATTTTACATGCAAACATGATTTATTCAAAGTACAGCCACTGCTAGACTGATTCCAGATGCAGAAAACTGATGCATTTAAAGTTTGGCAACTCACTATGGGATTTGAGATGTAGGTGTATGAAAAGATGGTAAGACTGAACCCCAAGTAAGGAAGACAGGACAATGGGAAGTGTTCTGGTTTTCTTTCTTCTCTTCCTTTAGTTCTCATTGGAGTTAGTTCCATTGGAAGAATGGCCTAATCCAGGAACTCCTCCCCACTTCATCCCTATCACCTTAAGAAAGGATACAGGTGAGAAACTGAGGCTGTGGAAGTGACAATTAGGTCTAGGCAAGACCTAGGTAAATGACCTAACACCTTCTATGAAAACACAGCCATGGTACTGTACAGAATTTTAACTTTTTTTTTTTTTTTTTACTGTGAAAAGTAACACAGGAAAGATGGGGAAATAGGTGGAATGCTGGGGCTAGGGAACAAAAAACCCAATGCCCCAAAAAAAAGTCCTGCCATCTTTCACTGTGGGAACAATGGCCACATATGCCATTGGGGACTGTCTTTTGCTTTTTAGCTCCTTGAATTAAAATCTTCTGGCTCCTTTAAAATGCCAGAATATTGTGCCTTTGTGTTGAGGGAAATGTATCAAACATTTGGTCACAATTATGCTGAGCCCCAAACAGAGAATCCAGCAGGTAAAGCCACAAAATGGATGAAAGTCTTGTTCCATTGGTTGCTTTTGAGTGTCATTATGTTGCATAGCCCTAAGGATTAAATTATACCACTCAACATACCTCAACATACCCCTCTGCACCTCGTGGCATTGTAGTACTTACATGCGCACACACACACACACACACACACACACACACACACAGGTGCACACATACCTCAGCATATCTTGGGCACCATGTAGTGTGTCAAAGTTCACACATGCATTCACAGCAAAGTTGTCTTTTAGTAGAACCCAGGGATGAGAACTAGTGGACATTTAAAAATAAGTCAACTACAAAAGCATCTGAACTTTTGAAATGTAAACACTAAAGGAAACAGTGTGAGGCCCTTGGCCTAGAAACACACATTTTCTAGAAGACAAAGAATCTTGATGCCTTCTGGGTAATTCCCTAAAGAGTTCCCCTGTAGAAAACTTGCTTTGCAGATAACTACCAAACTTCCACTAGTACTGAGTTTTCCTGGCTTTCCCTCCCTTTATCTGTGCTCTATGGACAAGGCTGGAAGGGCACAAGTACTGACTGGGGTGTGCCAAGCAGACCTAGGCAAATGTTGAAAGGACCATCCTATGGCCACAGGCTATGTTTTCCCTTGGGATACTGCCTAAAACTATTCCCTCAACTCCTTTGCCACACCTTTTTGCCCTAGTCATCTCTTCTTTGTTCCATTCATCTTTTCCTTTGGTTCTCAAGGCACAAGATACAAAGAAACTGCTTTTTATCTTGAACTACAAGTGCCTGCTTTTCCTCCTCTCCTTTCAAGGTATCTGTCCCGTGAAGTCAGCCAGAATGGTATACTGTAAAAGAATGCTGAATTTCTAGTTCAAGGACCAGTTGAAATCCCTGCTCTGCCACTTATTATCTGTGGGACTAAGTCACTTAATCCTTCTGGGTTTTGCCCAGGTCTGAACCTATTATCATCTTTGTCCTTTTATTGACTACTTCCATCCCTACCCCCTACCCAATTGCTATCTTTACTTCTAACTACCCACTTCCCTCTTTATCTGAAATGATAATTCTCTTTCTCCCCCACACTCCACATACACTCAAAAGTAGACATTCACTACCATCATCACCACCCCCAAAGGAAAAAAAATAGATGTCTCATCCCTGAGAATCAGATTGTGAACAGGAAACAATGAACAATACTCTCTTACCACACTCAAAACAAACTATACACCACACAACATTGTCAGAACTTCCCCAGCTAAGGGAATGATAGCCATGAAAAGAGCCTGTTTTCCTATTTACCATCTCAACGTTTTCACCATATTTTCCACTGGTTTGTCTCGACCACATCCTCAGTGCTACCCAAAGATGGAGGAAAAAAACCTACTTTTTTTTTTTCAACAAATTGATTTTTTCCCTCTCTTGGTCTTAAACTTCCCATCCATCAATGTACAAATTAATTCTTTGTTTTCACCAGTTTTTCAGTTGTTTCTTGTTTTTAACAGTGTCTGCAAAACACACACATGAAGATTTCATACAGGACTCAAGCATGACATGCCTTCCAGGTTCCCTCCTTCCTCACAAGGCTGGATGAAGGAAAGCAGGAGGCTGCTTTATCAATGTGAAACATTTCAAAGGTTAGGCACTTGGTAGTGAGTGACTGGAACAGTGGACAGAGTTTGTGGGACCCAGAATGACACTGGACGAATTCTCTACATGAGATTATTTTCCTTGTTTACTGTACAGTTTACAAAAATGCACACAATGAAAAGTTCTAGCTCCTGGATGGATATAAAACCAATTACATTTACTTCCTCCTCTCCCTTTTCTTCTCTTTTTCTGTGCCTCCCCCTCCTGGGGGGTGGGGGGGTGGAAACAAACAGGAGAAAAAAAAGAAAGCATATCTAAATAAGACAAAATGGTGAGGGGCAAGGTTGCAGTTGGAAAACAGAATCAGCAGCAAGGACTCTTTCCAGATAGTCCTCATCAAGTTCTGTTTTATGTCCTTAGAAGAAGGAGGACTGAGCAGCTTTATGTGGGACCTCTGTGGTGGTTTGGTAGTATAATGTATGAGTTGGCAGAGGTGGACATGTCATATGAATATAGAAAAGTCTGCCAGCTTAGGACACTTTAAACTTCAAGGTTTGGACTCCTTGGAAAAGAGAATCTCTCTTAAACTATTATGTCTAAATGAATCTCCCTCCAGCCTGAGTTTTCAAGAGCTTTTAAGTAGATTCTACCCCCTCATCACATACAATTAAACAAGGTAAGTTATAGGTCTATTTTGAACAAGAATTAGACCTACTTAAAAAAAAAAAGCCCAGATCACAAATACTGTACTCCACAAATCAGGTTCATTTTATGTGGGGTGAACGTCCACTATTGCCTTCTTGGTCACTGATGTGAATTTCAAATGTATGATATGAGACTCAGCAAGGCAGCGGACAAGGGAGGGATGGAAAAAAACACATCCCTTAAAAAAAAAAAAAAAGATTTTATTGATCTGTCCAGTGCAGAGAGAGATAGAGAGAAAGACACAGACAGACAGATAGACAGAAAGTCAAACAAGATAAAAAGAGAGACTGACACAGAGATAAAGGCAGAGAGAGAACAAAGAGGCACAGAGACAGACATATAGAGAGAGGAAAGTGGGAGAGAGGGAGACATAAAAAAGCAGCAGATTTCCCCCAAAGAGCAGTCTTGGGGGCAAGCTCCCTCTGTGTCATCATGCTAATAATTGCCTCTGCAGTCCCGAGCACACCCGAGTTTGGGGGAGGGAGGGACCCAGCTTTCAGATGATAAAACTCATCAACTGTAACACACACAGACCTGCCAAGTTGGGTGTGTGCTGTGTGTTTTTGCTGGGATGCTAGCACCAGTCATCTTCGTCGGTTTGGTGGTAATAACTCTGCCGGGCCCTGCCGCCGCTGCCGCCGCCGCCAGTCCCGGGGCCGGAGCTGAGCCCCAGACTGCAGTGGTAACCATTGGGCACACGACGGAGATGGTGGGACTGGGATGTCAGAGAGGACACGTAGGAAGTCCTCGATGAGCGGCCCGAGTTGGTGGCAACGGCTTCCTCAAAAGTGAGCGTGTCCTCTGGCAGGGCCCGGTATGAGGAATCGCTGTGGTCGCGGTGCCCCAGATAAGGGTCAGAGCCAATCCGAGATACTGGGGTTGGCGGCTGGCTCAGAGAATCCCTCTGGAGCAGGGTGTTGTGCTCAGAAAGGCCTCGACTGAGCCGTCCGGGGGAGAAGGTGGGCAGGCTGGTCTGGAAACCGGTGAAGTGGACGGGCGAGGAGTTCGCAGTCTTGTATGTGATGCTGGGGCGGGGGGTCAGAGGTGTCTGGGGGAGCTGCCTCCGCCCACCACGGCCCGGTGTACTAGCACCAGATGTTGACAGCAAGGGGCTCCCATTAACTGAACCACTACCCTACATGAAAATTGAACAGAGCAAATCAAAAATAAAAACACACACCAGACAGACACAGAGCCACACAATACACGTGGAAGGTTTGGCAGGGCGGATGGGGGTGAAGTGGAGGGGGAACAAGTTACAGGAGCAGAAGACAAGCCCAGGAGCACCAAGGCCCAGGGAATGAGGGAGGGGATGATGGCAACACATAAAACCAAAGTATAGACGACCACAGTTAAGGGAAGGGAAAGTAAAAAAGCGATTTAAAAAGAGATGTAAGGTGTTGAAGAGTTAAAGCCAGAGAATGACCAATTAAAACAGGAATATTTGTCCCACTTGGGAGATGCTGAAGAACAGAGACTGACTGACTGACAAATATAAAACCAGAATAAACAGTAGACTGGATGGGGAGGAGGGTGTCAAAAGGAAGTTGCAACTCTTACTATAATCATCATGAGCTGCTATATCTGGGAATCGTAGGGAAAGGTGGGTCCAAAGTCTGCTATTCTGGGGGAAACCTGCTATAGAAACACCCTTCCTTGCTGGTCCTAGGGATGGACTGGTTGCTTCTTCCAATGTGTCATTTCTATAAATGTCAAAAAAAATTTTTTTTAAATAATTTTTCTTAAGTTTTGATTTTGCTGTCCCTTGATAGTTTACAAAATTGTGGCAACTGCTTGACTTGTTTTTCTGGGAAGGTAGAGCTTTCCTTGAAACTAAACACTCTCCTAAGGAAAAAAAAAGGAAGAAATTTGGGACTTTTTCATTGCCCAAGGCTCTCTGGGACAGAGAGAAGTGAATAGGAGTTGGCTATTATGGATGCTCTGTAAACCCTGTGAATAATGGGCTTTGTTAATGGTCCACAGAAAGGCAGTTTGACTCAGAGATCTGAGGGCACATTCTCCACAGAAAGAATAAGAACAAAGGACTGAAGAAAGGGCCAAAGTCAGATACCTCACAGAAAAGGTGAAATCCAGAACTAAGATGGCTATGGTCAGATCTCTTACAGATGGGTGAGAGCCAGGGCTGGGGATATGGCTGAATCTCCCCCAAAAAGAGTAAAAAAAAGAGTCAGGGAAAGGGCTGAGTTCAGTCCCCTTCCAGTGAGTGCCAGGATTGAGGAATTATAAACTATCTTGTAGGGTAGCTAGCTATTCAGCTTTGAGCTCAAACCTTAGCGTGTCCTGACACTTTGTTCAGACAAGGTGTTGGCAGGACAGAAGTAGACAGGACAGACAGGTTGTGATAGCAGGGATGGAGGAAGAGGGGGAAAGGTGGGATTGGGCACTGATTGAGCTCTGAAGGGTCTCTTATTTGAAGGGAATAGGGTCCAGCCCACCCTCTCAAGGCCCCAGATTGTACTTTAGGTACAATCACTATTTTCCAGGCAATAGTTCTCCTTGATTGGGACAACTATGAGACTTCATGAACTGACTGAAGCTCCTAGTATCCCAGCAGTAACTACAATCTCTCAAAAGGGATGGTTCACTAAGAGCTCACCTATGCATGTGGGGACCCAACAGTCTTATGACATCCTCAGTTAACTCCCCAAGTCCTTTTTGCCCTGTCTTATTCAAGCTAATGATAATATTTGCCATTGAGGTTGTTTGCTCTGTGCATAGAAGGGGCAGCACTTTACCAAGTATGAGTCCCAGGAACGTTTTAAAATTCCTCCCCTTGTCACCTTATCCCTCTCCCAACATCTCCAGTCTCTCACCTGTCTGTGGGGACCTGGCTCCTGCCCCCCAGGAGGTGATGTAGGACGACTCCCATTGGAGGATTTGGGCTGTGATGGGTCCCGGCTCCCAAATCGGTCACAAGAGTAGAAACGCTGCTTCTCTGAAGAGGAAGAAGAGAGTTGCTTCCGCTCCTGGGACCGCCCCCTTTCTTGCTTCCTCTCATGCTTACATGGAGCTGGACCTTCCCCTGATGGAGCTGCCATTCCCACGCTGTGGTTTGGTGCTAAATATAGGATGGAGACACTTAGCCAGGGAAAGAGCAACTGAGGACAGACATTTCACCCAACTACTCTATTCTCAACCCACTAATCCCATCAAAATCCCCCAATCATCCACCTTGCCCACCTTCCCCTTTTCATTCACCCTATCTATAAGTTAGCCTCTCTGGTCCTCCATCTCTTTATCTATAAAATGAGACTTCAGAGTAGACTAGATGGTCACTAAGGCCCCCTCTAGCTCTAACTCAGCAGGATTTACTCCCTGCTGAGAGCTACTCAGCATCTCTATTATAATCCTTACCTATTCTACATTATCCAACACTCTAATCTCAAGCCCAACTTCTATTATATTACCACCCACTCATCTCCTACCCCAAATTCAGCTTTTATCTGTCTTTCCCATCTGGATACCCTTTTCTCACCTTCATACCATATTTCCCACACTTACCCATATTTCCCATCTTAATTCTCTCTCCACCCAAGGAAATCAGAGTCTCCTAGACATTGAGTATGGCTCATCCCCCATTCCTAAAAACTAACATGTTGTTTTCTCCCTTTGTCTGGGTAACTGATCCAGGAACATAGCACCTCAGCCAACAACCTTCTGAATTGATGGTGGGAGGCCAGTTAGCATAGTGGAAACATTCTGCCTGCTAAGGCCAACCCCACAGGGGCCTCTGTGTCTGGCACAGAGATATTCCCCAAATGGACGGGTTAATTCTAATAGCAGGCGAACTCTTCTAGTAAGAAGTATCAAACAGACACTTTGATGTTCTTCCAGGCCATATCTAGTTTGACCTCTTGGCACAGATATTGAGTTACTTCTCATTGTGCCTCTTTGGAGGCACAAGAGTCAGGCCAGATTCTCTCCCTTCCATCCTGAGTTCAAGAGGAGTTGTATACAGTGAAGTGCCTTGCCCATGATCTCACAGGTAATAAGTAGGATATCTGGATTCAAATCCACAAATCCAGTGTTCTTTTCACTATACTATGCCACTTCATATGTGTATTCAATAACATTTGGACTCATTCTTTATAAAGTACTGCACAGATACAATGTTTTTATCACATTATAGGAACTTAATAAATATTTATTGAATAATAGAAAATTATTAATTTTTTTTAAAAATAGGAGTTGTATAGACTCACCCCCATCTCCATCTGCTGACTGACTAGGACATTTGTCCAAAGACTTCTGCTTCTTATCCCTGCGCCGGTGACAGCGATGATGGTGATGATGCTGAGGCTGGCCTGAGGATACTCGTTCCAGGCCATATTCATAAAGGTGTGAGCCATGTGGGCGCTGTGGGGCCAAGGTGGAGATGGAACGCTTCATGGGACTTGTGTCTGGAATGGGCTGTTGGGGGGATAAGAGGAAGATATTGAATTGTAAGCCAAACCCATTGACTATGGGAACAGATATAGGTAGGGAGGAAGGAGAGGGGCAGAAGAGCATGGAGGGACAAAGAAGGCAGGAGGGCAAAGGGAAAAAATATGGGATAGGAACAGAGGAAGAAAGGCTATGAGGTTGCTGAAAGGAACCAAACTCATGTGAGCCTTCTCCCCAAGGTACATCCACATGCTCCTCAGCACCTAGAGCTGCTGGTTATCCCAAAGCCCAAAAGGTTCCTTGATATCCTGGCAATTCTGAGTTCAAATATATTCTCTTTAGCTGCCATTATTAAGGGATCAACACCCAAATTAAAATTTGCCCAACTACATCTTGTCTCCAGATAGAATTCCATATTTTAAAATGGCTGGGACCAAAAAGTAGAGTAATTTTGGAAGGTTTGGGGTGGCTTGAGCCCCTCACTACTCTACTAGTCCATCCTGATCTGGATAACTAAGTAGGCAAGAGCAGGATCTTCTATAAGGCCCTTGAGCTGATGTAACCCTTTCACCTTTACCCTTAGATTCAGAGTTGTTCTTCCTTCTCCAGAGGCAGGATTTAGCTGGTCCAATTCAGCTGAAGCCTCTGTGGCTTTGGGCGAGAAAAAATAGAGCCATAGTCTTTTCTCAAGGGACTGTCTCATCTCTGCTGGCCACTATCACCCTTACTCTTTTTGCACATATGCTACATGGAAGGCCCTGACCCTCTAAGGGAAGATAAATCAGGAACAGCCTTCTATATTCAACTCTCTCTATCTAGGAAAGAAAGAGGCTAGTTGCAGAGAACAGAGCAGTGCATGAAAAGCTAAGCTATATTATAGTCAGGACATTATCTAGTTTTCTTTGCAGGCTTCTTTGGGCCACCAATAGTTAAGGGACAGGAGGTTGTTTCCAGAAGTAAATGGCAGCCAGGAGAAAATATGTGGAAACTGAGGGGCTCATCCACAGCCCTGGGCAGGGTGGGAAAGGGTTGGTCTGTGCTAGAGATTTCACCCACATAGACCAATCAAGGATATCATTCCTCTTTGACTTGAGGATTATGAGGCTGCAGAAATATTCTAAGCCAAGAACTCCCACAAGAAGTATGCCAAGCATGAAGAGGAAAGAGCTCAAGAGCAACAGGTCTTCATTTATGCAGAAAAGGAGGCAATATAGATTAAGCTACATACTGCTAGGTAACTCCCAGGTGATCGCGCTTGGCTCCTCTGCACACACGGCGGACAAGATGAGGGACAGAACAGCCAGTGGTAAACATCAGGGCAGATGTGCGGCAGATGTACGGTAAACAGACAACGGGATGAATGAGGGGAAGGAGGAACCAAGAAATGAGGAGGAAAAAGGGGTGAAGTAGAAGAGGAATAGAAGGAAGAGAAGAAACAGGGAGGAGGAAAGACATGAAAAACAATGGAAATGAGATTAGAAAATAGAAGTACAAAAGGGAGAGAGAGACAGAGAGACAGAGAGAATGCAGAAAGACATAAGTAGCCATCAGATACCAAGGAAAGAAGAAAGATTTATTAAGGAAAACTCCAAACAAAACGTCAAGGACCAGAAACGACACAGGAAGGATGGGGTGGGAAGTACAAAGAGGAAAAACACACAGAGGGCACTGGTTATTCAAGGGAGGCTACAGATAAATTATCTCACACTTCCCCATGATTTCTAGAGCTCAGGCTTTCAGGAGGATGTTTCTAGCTAGAGCTCTGAGGAAGAAATGTTCATTGGCCTTTGAAGTAACTTCAGTGGGAGGGTATGGAAGAGAGTTACTGTTTTGTGGACCAAACTGTCATTTCAATCTGGTCTGCCCAGAACCCTATGGAGAAGACATTCTCCCAGCCCCTTATCATAATGGGAGACTATTGAGGTGGTTAGTTTCCTATTTTCTATTATGTAGCTTTTATAGATCTCCCAGTGATCACGGACACTTGCGTTTTTGGTATCCTGTACCCTTAGGATGAGTGAAGATCCAATCTAGGTACTAATAACCATAGATTAGGTCTCTCTGGTTAGCTAATCCCACCAAGGAGGAGAAGGTCCCCAGATATTCCCCAATTACTTTTAGGTTCTCTAGTTTACTAGTTCTGAAGCTTAATAGGAAATCACCTAAGGGTTCCAGCTACCAGGACTCACTACAGCTACAAAATAATCATCTCAGAGCTTAAAATCAATGCAAGCTTCTGACTCGGTCTTTTGGTTTTTACAGAAAGCCAAGATATCTATGGCATGCCCCACCATTGGGGAGAGAGCTGCCAGATACATGTACCTTGAAAAAGAAAAGGATAGATTCATATGTTTATATATATATATATATACATATGCATATATATATATATATACATACGTACACATATAGATGTAAGGATATTAAATGTAGGATTGTGCATTGTTGGGAAGAAGAAAATATTATGAACAAAAGTGGTTTAAAACAACAACAATTGCTTGAGAAAATTTTTTGGGATATTATGATAGTTTCTGGGTTCTAGAAACCAAGAGGCTGAAAACTATTCCTTACTCCATGCTTAATGCTTCTTGATCTCAAGAATTAGCAAGAGCCTTGAGAAGAGATTCTAAGATGGAGGAAAAACACAGGGCAGGCCCAAGGGTTCTGGAATTTGAAGAGCAGACATTCTGGGATCAACCTGAACAGTAAATTGATTAAGGGTTCAAGCCTCTTTTTGAATGTCTACCAGTGTTGAAGAGTACAAGACAGTTTCTTAAAGACATTTTGAACAAAGAAACTTGAAGGAAAAGAAGAGTTATCTTCTCTAACCTAAGTGAGTCTGAGTCCATCCCTATACTCACTCATACACTTGGACTCACCTGCATCTCTGCAGCCAGGCGGGGCATGGAGGCTGCTCGGCCTTGACTCTCCAGTCCTGGCTGGGGCTCTCCACTAGTGGCATCCTGAGCCATTTCTTGCATCTCCACAGCCTAAGGGAATCATAGTAATAGGTGAGTGGCCAGAAGCCCAAACTTATAGTTCTCTCCTCTGAGTTCAGGGAAATAACCCTTTGAGGTAGGGTAGAAGAAGCTGAAAAGTACTCTGAATTTGTCCAAAATCACTCCCTTCCCCCAGAAATACCCCCAAGCTGCCCCTGGTGAGCAAAGAAATGATGCAGAACACAGACAAGGGGAAAAAAGATTCACACTCCCAGAAGAGAAATTTGGGTAGCCTGCCACTGAGATGTCTAGAAGTGAGCTTTTGGGATCTGTTCTCAAAGAAGCAGAAAGCTAAGAGCCAAAGTGCAGGGAGTTCTCATGGCTGTGATGATACATGAAAATATAAGTGTGTACACAGTCATAATTGGCACATACACATACACATCCCTCCCCCATATTTAATTAATCTAGTCCCATAATAGCAACTGCCTGCTAGTATCTCCACTTGGATGTTCTATTGGAATTCAATATCTTCTCTAAGCCTGCCCTTTCCCTAAATTTCTCTGTTGAGGACATTCACACAAATTTGAGATCTCATAACCAAGCATCCTTGATTCTCCTTTTTCCATACAGCCTCTATCCAATCACCTGCCTCCATAATATCTCTCATATCCATTCTCTGTCTCTCAACATTCCGCTTTCCTAGTTTAGGTTCCCATCATCTCTTGCCCAGATAATACTAGCTTCCTAATTCTTCTTCCTATCTCCAGTATATATAACATATATCCATCTTCCATATATAGCTGCTAGATGCATATTCCTGAAAAACAAGTCTCACACATTACTGCTCAAGAAATTCTTAGTAGTTCTCTTTTGCCTCTAGAATAAGATATAAACTTTTCAACCTGGAATTTAAAGCCCCACAATGTAACTGTCAGACTTATTTAAAATTATTTTCCTCATTCATCCTACATTTCAGCCAAACTAGACTATGAGTTTTATCCTGAACTAAATATTTCCTCTCTCACCACCACATCTTTGTACAGGCTACCCCTTATGCCTGGAATTTATTCCTCAGCATTACCTCTTAAACTCTAATTTCCTTTAAAACTCATCTAAGGTGTCACCTGCTATGTAAACCTTTTCCTGACCTTGTCTCTCACCCCACTCCACCCAATCAGCTAGTTTTATATCCTTAAATTATCTCTCATTTACTTCTTCTGGGTATGTCATTTCCCCCAATAGACGGTAAGTTCTCAAGGGACTGGGACCATTTCTATTTTATTCTCAAATTTCTAGCACCTAGCACAGTGTCTTATACATAGGAGACTCTTAGAAAATATTTGTTGAATTGAACCAAAACACAAGTGCATTTTGAAATACACATAGCTAATAAATAAATCAATATACACAAATATGACCTATACACCAAGGAGGGCATGCATTCTGTACACTGGCAGTCACATCTCTTTACAATTGTTATCAGTAGGCCTTTAAAACAGAGGGAGCACTATTTACTACTCTGGCTAAGAGGAGAAGATGTTTACGGGGTCCCCTCCCTACCCTCTTCCTCTACCACAACCCTCACTTGTTTGCTGGGTTGTCCCACAGGAATTTCTGCAGAATGACCACGTTCCAGGGGCATCCTGGTCTCATAGCAGATATCCTGAGTGCGCTGGGTGCCCCATGAGACAGACTCCTTGATACCACTCCCTGGGTGTGGTCTATTTAAAGAAAAGAAAAAGAAGAAAGCATTTGAGACAAAAGGTTAGAAAAAGAAGAGGCAATAAATTTGGGGGTTATTGTTGCAATATCTTTGTAAACCCTAAATTTGCAATGCTCTTTTTCATACCAGGATGCGTCCCTGGATGGGGAGTGACCTACCATAAGTGATGACACCATTGGGATTCTGTTGTGGTGACATGATATTTGAAAATGTCTTCTCACAATACATCTTTGTATCAGGGATTTGGGGTAGGACTGACTACAGGAATAAATCCAAGTTACATCACGTTATCCTTTTGAAGCAAAATCAGGCCCTTTTCTCAAATCTTTTCTATTCTCTGTCTTTTTAGTGTTCCCTTTTTCTAAGTACTGGAATTCAGAAAGGAACTCAAGAAACAAGTTTTTTCCAAAAAAGATTCATTCTGCAAGTTCAAGGTGTGCTCTTTCTAATCATGGAATGACCTTTTCCTTAAAATCTCTTCCCTCCTTGGAACTCCAAAAGGTCCTTCTTTTCTATATATTTTGTTTACAGACATTCTTTCAGATTCAGCACCAAGGACAGGTCTCTGTTCTCAGTGTCTTAACACTGAGGAAGAACTAGGCTAGTGTCTTGTTACTACTATCTGACACAGTAGCTCTGTGGCCTTCAGGCAAAGTTCAGTACTCACAAGGCTCCACCATTGCTGAGGGAGGTCGAACTCTTCTGTTTCAAGAACACTCTAGCACCTCGGAGCACAGCTGGTTGGCCTTGGGCGTGGAACAGAGACACAGGACCTGTCTGCAACAGAAAGATATGTAGGGGTACTGACTAAGGTCTTTAAGGGGAAAAAAAGAAGACATTACTTGAACTCTAAGATCAATTGGCCAAGAGTGGAAAGTTTTACACCCAGACTTGATTGGTTAGTAGCTAGAGAAAATTAGGTCCTAAGAAAATGATGACTCATTATAAAAAGATCCTGAGGGAGGGATGCATAAAAATGTACTATTTTACAATTCATTTTGTACATCATCTATACAGTTCTCATTCAGTGAAGAGATACAAAGAAATTCCATGTCATCTTTTGAGCTCTGAACAAGTTTCAAGAGATGCAGATGTGCCCTGGCTAGTCTAACAATGTCATGCAATGCAAAATTCCAAAGAAAAAAGTGGGATTAGGTAGTGGTTCCTAATACCTACAACTTGCTACATGGAACAGTGGTTAATCCCTGGATATTTCATCCTATGGTATCCAGTGTTATATGGAATGTAAAATTCCAAAGGAAAAAAGTGGGTTTTGGTAGTGGTTCCTAATGCCTACACCTTGTGGGTCCTACATAGAACAGTAGTGGATCCCCTGGATATTTCATCCTATGGTATTCAGGGTCATATGGAATAGTGACAAAAGTTCTATCAAGGAAGATAATAGACCATAGAAACAGAAACTTGAAGTGAATGAAGAAGACATCTAGTCTAATGCATATCTAAGTAAGAATCCTATCTACAATATCCCAGGCAAATGATTATCCAACCTTTCCTGAAAGACTCCCCTGTGATGGATGATTCATTACCTACTGAAAAAGCACCCTTAATTTTCAATAGTACTAATTGTTAGGAAGTTTTTGCTTATATTGAGCTCTCCAACTTTTACTCAATTCTTCTAATTTTGACTTGTAGAAACAAGACCAAATCTAAGCCCTCTTCCAAATGACAGTTATTCAAATACTTGAAACTACCTATCATGTCTAACCCTAAGACTTCTCTTCCCCAGGCTAACCAAACTTCTGCCTTTCAATTGGATGTCTCATAAGGAAGGCCTACCCAAGCCTTTAGTACCTTATGTGAGTTAAAGACAGAGAGCCCTCTGCATAGGATACTTAATGAGCCAAAAAGTTGTGACCAACAGTCTACAGTATATAAATTCACATACTATATCATTAAAATGTGAGGTAAGTTAAAATAGATTGGTTTATCCTTGCCACCATTCCTACCCCACCTTTAAAAACATGCTACTTAACAGGCCACTAGCCAACCAGAAATAAATGAGAAAAGAATTGAAGTCTATTTCTAGGTTTAGGGACATCTCTAAATTTTACAATTTTTGAGACACCAAAAAGACAATCATATTCTCTTCTACTGATTGGTCCCTCTTTTCAACAGAATTCGGGGTCCCATCAACTTTGTCTAAACTCAGGGAGAATTTCCTATATACCCAGACTTCCAAATGATCAGTCTGAGCAGTATTATTTGGGAGAGTTGTGGAAGAGATAGATCTTGTGCACCTATATGCCATGACACCCTAGTGATGGTCTCTAGTGTCTAACTATTTATAGAAAATAGTTTAGACAATAGATGAAGATGTAATATTATCTCTAAATTTAGCCTGGGACACTCATGGGGAATGCTCTTATATTTTCAATATCCCTTTCCCTTTTTTGACTTTCTCTTTGGAGCTATACATGTCTCACATCTATCCTAAACTAGCTCATCACAACCACTGCTGCTGCCACAACCACCATATCCTCCCAGTGATACAGTCTGGAAGCTGGTTGTCTTTTACTCCTTCTTTTCTTCTATCCCTCACTTATTCTTATAAATTCCCTACACATATCCCCTTTTCTTCATTTCTACGGCTATCTCCTTAGTACAAGCCCATATCGCCTAATGTCTACACTGTGGTCATAGCCTCTCAGTTGTCCTTATCTTACCAGTAACTATATAGTGGGGATAGGGGAAGTTGATGATTAAAAAGCTCTTTAAGTGGAACACGGTATATAATGGACAGATCTTAATTCAGTCTTAAGACCAGGGTTAGATGACTTCCTTCAAAAGCTTAAGAAAGTCTGCATGCTCTACTACATGATTTATTGCTTTCTTCCACATCAACTCATTCTCCTGGGATTTAGGTAGGATGTAGTCAGGGCCTCCTAATCTAGTGTCTCATACAATTAAACTACTCAGATAAAAAGGATGCATACTTGTGAAAGGTTTCTGATCAGCCATTTGTAATTCTCCTTTTCTTTTTTTTTTTTTTAACTCCTCTCCCTCCTGATTTGTAGCATGTTACCCAAGGACCCCAGACTCTCTATTCTTAGTATCTAGGACATGCCTACCGGAGGCTGGTGACCTTGATCTCGAGTGTTTTTGTTCTGCTTGTAGAAGTCAAAAATCATCAGAGCTGCGTAGACTTTTCCCACAGTCATCTCATCAGCTGGAGGCAGAGATGGAGGAGAGGTCAATTAGTAATGTAGAAAGGGAGGAAAACAAATATAGTGTGAGAATGGGGGAAGAACAAGCAAGGAAATAGTGAAAAGTATAGTTTCAGAGAGAAAGGATAGAGAAGAAAAAAAGAAAAGACAGAAACAAGATTCACACGGACTTTCTTCCTCTCCCCCACCCTCAGTTCCCACAGATATTAAATCCACAATGAATCAATCCATCCCCAAAGAAGCCCAACTTTTTACTTATCCAATGATCTGCATCAGGAGAATATAGGACAAGGGTCTCTCAAGATCTCTTTTCACTTCTTAATTTCTGGCAAAGGCACCACCATTCCTTTCAGTATTTGGATTCCAAACTTTGGCATTATCTCTAATTCTTCTCTCTCTTTCCTCTCCTTATAGTAAATTACTAAATTCTTTAGACTCTTCTTTTTGATTGACTCTCAAATGCATTCCATTCGTTAATTCCTTCATTTCTTTCCAACATTAATTTTACCTTAATAAAACCCTAATCTTGGTCCAGGCACTTCAAGCTTGGATTACTTCTCGTTGGCCTCTCTGCTTCTAGTTCCTGGTCAAATATATTATGACCATGGCACCAAAAGGACCTTTCTTTAACAGAGCATTGCTGTATTATCCCTCTCCTGTATCAAGACTAAATTTCTCTTCCAGCTGGATTCCAAAGCTTTCTATCACCTGGCCTCCATCTTCTCTATGCAACCTTATCTCCTACTCTATGATATAACATTCTTCTCCCCAATGTCTACATGCCCATCAGAGTTATCATTATCTTGATGTTCTTAATAAATCTGTGCTCCTATCCAGAATTCTCTTTCCTGGGAAAATCCTTGCTTTCCTTCAAGATCCTGTTTAAGTTTTGTTCCTAGCAGTCCAAAATGTTCCAATTCAAACTCTCTCTTCATGATCTTCTGAGCCATTTAAAAGTTACTCATTCATTACTCATTAATGTGTAGGGGAGAGGGAACCTACTAAGTACAATTCAACAAATATCAAACATCTACTATAGAAAGAACAAAAAATTACTCTGAAGTTTGGAACATGAGAGACACACTAAATAGTGTCTCCACAGACAGAAATAGCAAACTCAGGAAGAGGAGTAAGTTTAGAGAGAAAGAATAACATACATTTGAGTTAAGTTGAGGTATAGTTAGGGCCTTAAGGGCAGAAAGGCCATATGCTTGACTAATTGTGCTATAGCACACACTCAGACACCACCTCTTGTGGTGTCTTATCCAGTTTTCTGATTCTTCATTTTTTTTGCTTTTTTGCTGAGGCAATTGGGGTTAAGTGACTTGCCCAAGGTCACACAGACAGGATGGGTTAAGTGTCTGAGACCAGATTTGAACTCAGATCCTCCTGACTTCAGGGCTGGTGCTCTGTCCACTGTGCCACCTAGCTGCCCCCAGTTTTCTGATTTTTTAGGCCCTCAATTCATAGACTTGGGTGTGGCTTCTGAGGTCACTGAACCCGATCCACACAAAGTCAAGAATCTTCTTTACCATAGTCCTAACAAATAGCCATCTAGTATCTATCAGAAGAACTTCATTGATGAGTACTCCCTCTCTCCTGGGGAGCCCATTCAACTTTTGGACAGCTCTAATTGTTTTTTCTTAAAAGTAGATAAAAGTCTTCCTTCTTGCAATTTCTACCCACAGTCCTCTGTGGTGAATAGGTCAAGTCAAATCCTTTCTCCATATCACAGAACTTCAAAAACTTAAAGATAATGATCACCTTGCCACCTCCTAACTCCCCAGTACCTTAATTCATCTCTTCTCTAGGCTAAACATTCCAAGTTATTTCAGCTGATTTTGTTTTCGAGAGGGCTCTAGTGGAGGGCGTAAGAAAGCTGGTCTTGAAGTCAGGAAGACTTGCATTTAAGTCCTATCTCTAATACATACAGTCATTATGACTTGGGTCAGGTCACTTAAACTCCCAGCTTTCCAGGCAATTTTCTAAATCTTTAAGTTGTAGAACAGATGATGGCTTACAATGGTAAAGGAAATTCCCTCTAATACTGAAATCACAAGTCTAATTCCTATCCCTTCTTTTATGCTATGATCTTTTCATATGGGGAAGTTTACCTTTAAGCACCTCTCAGCACTGGGCAGTGAGTCCTAATCCTTCACATAACCAAGCTCAATCTGGACCTCCATCACTTCAAATCTGGACTATACCAATAGACCTTTAATTGCCCCAGTCTCTAATCTCTCCTATTCATACTATTAGCACTACCCTTCTAAAATCCATTTTTATCCCATCATTCTCCTGCTTAATAGGCTCTGTTGAAATGTTGTCATTCATTATAACAAATTCAAGATCCTTAACATTCAAAACCCTATATCTTGATCCTCTAGGAAGAGGACCTTACCTCCATTTCTCTCTAGATCCTCTATTATTACCATGGAGATCTCTCTTTGAATTTATTTTCTCCTTTATTGTTATTCAGTCATTTCAATCATGTCCAACTATTTGTGACCCATTTGAGATTTTTTTTGCTGAGGCAATTGGGATTAAGTGACTTGCCCAAGGTCACACATCTAGGAAGTGTTAAGTATCTGAGGCCAGATTTGAACTCAGGTCCTCCTGACTTCAGGGCCGGCACTTTATCCACTGTGCCATCTAGCTGTCCCTGGGATTTTCTTGACAAAAATATTGGTGTGGTTTGTCAGTTCCTTCTCCAGATCATTTTATAGATAAGGAGATTGAGGCAAACAGGGTTAAATGACTTGTTCTAAGTCACAAAGTGACTTCTTGATTTTCAACCCTATCAACTCTATTCAACCTAGCTGCCTATCTTTTTACCTTCTCAACTTACCTCTTCCAGAAAGCCATCCACAATTTAACATCTCCCCTTAGGTCTTTAGCACTCAGTTTGAATGACACTAATTTATACTTACTAATTCGTTCCTCTGAAAATGACATCCTCTGCTTATTTGTCAGAACATGTGTGTTCTGTCCTCCTAGATTAGTAGCTTCTTGAAGGCAGAGAATATTTCTTTCATAGAAGTGCAGAAGTTTAAAACTGGGAGGGGCTTTAATGGTCAGCTGGTCTAATTTCTTTTCCAGTGTGAGAATCCTTTTTTTTTTTTTTTTTTACTATATTAACAAGACACTAAGGTATGGCCATCTTACTTCTGCTACAAACAACAGGAAGCTCACTGCCCTTCAAGACAGTCCATTTCATCACTGGATAGCTCTGATTATTAAAAAGTTCTTATGACATGAATGCTTTCTCTCAAGGTTCCTGTCATTTTCATATCACAAACCAAGATTTCCTTATTTTCTGACTACCTTTTTTACATTAAGCCCAGAGTAGCAGTTTTCATTATTTTGAGAGGTGCTTGGTCCAGGACTATGTATACAGTATTATCATGGGAACAAGGCTACTGAGGATGAAAAGAAGATCTGCATTCTGAACTTACTAACTATAGCAATTCGTCACTAGATGAGGAATGTCCCTTCTGACCTTTGTCATTCCCCCCATCTACTATTTTCCGCCATGTCTGTATCTACTTCTTCCATTCCTTCCCTCATCCTCCTTCATCTTCTTAACCTTTCTTGGCAAGGATTTTTGAAGGGAGGGATAAAATTGTTGGAGTGGAGGTTGTTGTTCTACTTGCTTACTTACGTTTATGAGGGGGCACCAATAAGTCCAGTGTCTTCTGGGGCAGATTAGCCCAAACAGAGGCAATCTCTTTCCTCAGTTCTGCATCACACTGATGCTGTTTCATCCCAGCTATGAATCCAAAGCAAGAAGAAGGAGAGGCAGAGAGAGGCTTCTTAAATTCACTCAACAAGTGTTTACTGAATATCTATTGAAAAGCAGGCACTCTGCTATGTACATTAAAAATCCATGCACTTTATTAAAGTATATTTCCCTTATTTTTCTTGTTTGTGTGTATTTTCTTTTGAGACATGGCTAATATGGAAAAGTTTTTCATGATTTCACATGTGCAATCAATATCATATTGCTTGCCTTCTCAAGGGATGGGAAGGAGAGAGATAATTTGGAACTCAAAATTTAAAAAAAAATGTAAAAGTTTTTTTTTTAATGTAAGTGGGAAATAATGAAATTTAAAAAAATCTTTTAAGAATCCTTGCATTTAATTTGGAACTATGCCCCAAAAGTTATCAAACTGTGCATACCCTTTGACCCAGCAGTGTTTCTATTGGGTTTATATTCCAAAGAGATCTTAAAGGAGGGAAAGGGACCCACATGTGCAAGAATGTTTGTGGCAGCCTTTTTTGTAGTGGTTAGAAACTGGAAGCTGAATGGATGCCCATCAATTGGAGAATGGCTGAATAAATTGTGGAATATGAATGTTATGGAATATTATTGTTCTCTAAGAAACGACCAGCAGGATGATTTCAGAGAGGCCTGGAGAGACTTGCATGAACTGATGCTGAGTGAAATGAGCAGAACCAGGAGATCATTATACACGGCAACAAGACTATATGATAATCAATTATGATGGGCATGGCTCTCTTCAACAATGAAATGCTTCAAACCAGTTCCAATTGTTCAGTGAAGAAAGCCATATACAACCAGAGAGAGGGATATGAAATATGGACCACAACATAACATTTTCATGCTCTCTATTGATGTTTGCTTGCATTGTGTTTCCTTTCTCAGATTTTTTTTTTGGTAGACATGATTTTTCTTGCACAGCAAGATAAGTGTGGAAATATGCATACATATATTTGATTTGTCAAGTATTTTAACATAATTAACATGTAGTGGACTTCCTGCCATTTAGGGGAGGGATGGGGACTAGGGGGGAAAAATGTGTAATGGAAAGCTTTATAAGGGTTAATGTTGAAGAATTACCCATACATATGTTTTGCAAATAAAAAGCTTTAATTAAAAAAAAAGAATCCTTGCATTCAAGGAGCTCACATAGGGGATATAATTCAAAACTAATTTTGACAAATACCATTTATGAGGTATGAATAGCTAGGAAATAGTGACCAATTACTTCCATTTGAAGTGATCAAAGAGAGCTTCAAAGAGGTACTAGGTGACCTAGATCTTTTAGGATGCTATAAATATCTGTTACTTTGTGACAGATTTTGTTTTAACAGGAAGATATAGGAGAAAGGGTATTTCATATGAAAGAAGAAGCATGAGTAATGAATGACACAAGAAGCAAGCAAGCAGAAGACTGTGTGAGGAATGTCACTGCAGTTCAATTTGACTGGATTTGAGAGTACCATGATGGGAAGTAATATGAGATAAGGCTGGAAAATTAAATTGGAGACAAACTGTGAAGTACCTTGGCTACCAAACTAACAAGTTTGGGCTTTTTCCTGCAGGTGCTGGGAAACCATGCAGTTTCTAGGTAGGGGAGTGATGTTATCAAAGCCACTTATCAGGAAGATTAATCAGTCAGTCTGTGAAGCATGGTTAAAAGGGAGGGAGAATTTGAATGTAGGAAACCTGGTTTAGGAAGCCATTGCAATGGTGGTAATGAGGCTCTGAAATGGAGAAAAGGGATTGGATTCAAAACAGAAAAAGAATTCTGGCCTCATAATTCTCTACCTGCCAGGAAAACAGAGGGTTTCCTGGAGCCTAACAGAAAGGCTAATAGTTTTAGAAAGGCAGGACTGAAATCTGTATCTTCCCTCATTTAGGCAATGAGACAAGAGGCTGTTCCTTTCTAGCCATGCTCATTCATTACTTGTCTCTCCCAGTGAACAGTCTCCCTCTTGGAGAGAACATCCTACCCTTTTATGAGACAAGAGAAACTGTAGTCATCTTTAGACGTTCTCATCAAAAGCCCAGTGGCTTTCCTTGGTCAGAACAAGGTAAAAAGGGAAGAGCCACCCGCCACTTAGGAAATGGAAATATTGAGAAAAGGCAAAGAGAGCAAAGAGGGGATTCCAGAACCAATTCAAGATGTGCAGACTGCCTCAGCTCAGGCCTTCTCCAGGTTTCTTGGGCACTGATATGATCAAATGTTAAACTGAAAGTTAACCCAAGTTCTTAATCTGGGCTTTATAGATTGAGTGAACCTCTTTTATCCTCCCTGATATCCTCCCTGCAGAGTGCTCCCAGGGAGCTGTCAGGGGTTACATTGCCTAGAAAAAAGGACTACAGTGTCCCAATCATTTTATCTCCCTCTCTTCCATTCCTTCAGGACACAGTGGTATTCTCTGAACTTCAATAGTCTTGCATTCAATATGCCAGAACTTAGCATTTTATCACTCCCCTGTATCATTCTCTAATTGCTTCTTGGGAGTCTTGTGTCCCCAGACAAGATTTGTCCCTGTGCAGAAAGTTGGCTTTCTTTACTTTTTTACTTCTTACACAGTGAAAAGCACAGATTTAGAAGCACAATAAATATACAAATGTCAATATGTTCAATTCTGAGCTAACCTATTTTGACAACTAATGGAAGAACAGTGTGGCTATTCTCTTTTTGGAATTCCTGCAAATGTCTTTCTCAAGCCACGCAGGAAAAAGAAAGCTCTTCTTGTTAAGACAAAGAATGGGGAGTCTTGCCTTGAATTCTTACCCATCCTCTAATGACCAATTCAAGTGCTATTCTGTCCAGAACCTCTTCCCTGATTCTGAGCTGCCAGTGATAGGTTCTCCCCAGCTCAAATCTCATATTGCGCTCTGTCCTATACTTCTCTAACACAATTCAAGAATATTGTGAATTATAATTATTTCTGAGGCCATAGTTCCTTTAGACCACAAGAAATGTAATGGACTCAATATTATCTGAACTTTGCATATCTCACAAGATTAAACATAATGCTCGGCTTACAATGTTCTTCCTGAAGAACAAAGTGAACTTTAATTTTTGTCAGCGGCTCAAGGTTTGGAGTGCACAGCTCAGTCCTCTCCTCAGGCTTGTTGCAAGAATGGGGGTAGATGTGTGTAGCTCCTGCCCAGCTTCTGACTTCAGTCCTGCTTAAGGTGCCGACCCTCTTACCCCCTCACCTGGTGCAAGCTTGATGTCCAGAGCCGTCCGGATGAGAGCCATCAAGGTGGAAGTGAAGTGTACAGTCATGTCCTCATTGGAAATGGGCATGTTCATTCGCACCAGGCGCTGGGGAGAGACCCAAGCATGGGTCAGGGTAAGAGCCAGGCCTGCCAGCCACCCTCTCGTCTGACCCTCCCCCTCCCGACTGCTGGCTTGAAGGCTTAGGAAAGGTTCAGCTTTGGTGCGCTTGTGGCCGCTCTCCTCTCCTAGGAGGGTATGACATGGGCTGAGCTAAGTAGAAAGGAGGAGGTTTGCCAGCATTCATAATCCCCCTAAGCCAGCCTCAGAAACCCAAGGACCACACCAAGGCTGGGCTCCTTTGACATTTTCTCCTCAAAAGATAAGAAATTAGACCTATTAAAAATGTCCTTCTCCCAGGAAACGGACCAAATTTCTGCTGCCCCAGTTGTAGCTTTCACCCCTCAAATTCAGTCCTGGCAAGCCTTCTGTCCTTTGGCAGAAGTCTGTCCTAGCATTAAATAAGCACCCATGCCCTGGTCTCCCTCCACTGCAGAGGGGAGGGCAAGACCAGTAGTTCTGCTGCTAGTTCTGAACTGCCACTGTGCAAAGAGCCTGAACCCCCAGGCTGAGCAGGATGTTCCTGCCCTTTCTGAGGGCTGCAAGGGAAGGGGAGCTAGACACATTTCTCTTCCTGAAGTCTCTTGTGTCCTAAGCCTTGGCTAGCCACACTTGCCTCAGCCCTACAGTCCTCTTGGGTGTCTCCCTCCTTGATTTCACAACTAATTACTGAATATCTTGGCTCATTTCTCCACAAGCAGAAGAAATTGGGTTTCTAGGCAGTCCACATAGGAAGGTAAAAGGTCTGAAGCCTCAGGTTGTACCAGTGACCCCTGGTTTGTCCTCTACAACAATGTGATGGTGTGCTTCTTCAAGCTACCTACATTCCCTGGCTCCTGGCAGTCCTTCACAGAAGCTACTCGTCTATCAAATGTGGGATTCCACAGCTGGATCTCCTTTATTTCCCCTTCCAGAGCTTATGGGAATTGTTAGCAATAACCCCATGACCAAGAGAATCTTTCCCAAATATCTCCTCCTGCTCCCTGCTACCTTTAATGCCAAAAGTTGCCAAAATGCCTGTCAACTCTCCTAGTTGTGACTCATTTCTTGGGTCCTCAGGTTTCAGAAATGTCTATCCTGGATAGAAAAGCTATAGACTACCATTTGTAGAAAGAGACCAAAGGAGGTGATCCAGGCATGGGAGTTCACCTTTGGCCAGGTTTCCCAATCCCTTCAGGAAGAGTCAGAGAATCTTGGCTGAAAGGGATGTCAGAGATCATCTAATCCAATAGGAATTAGAAGCAGGAATCCCTTCTGTAACACTCCCAACAAGTTTCTGTTTAAGAGCTGTGATCACCTAAGGAATCAGTCCATGTCATTTAGAGGTCTCCAATAGATTGGAAGCTTCCCTTTGTATTAACTGCCTTTTTGCAACTTTCATCCACTGTTTTTAATTCTGCTCTATTAGGGCCAACCAAGCAGAATTCACCTAATTCCTCTTACAAGAGCTTCCAAACAATCAGAGCCTTTCAAATATTGAAAGGTGAATACGGTGACCCTCTACAAGTATATTGTTCTGCAGAATAATACAAATGATCTTTGTAAGATATGGTTTCCAGTCCCTCTACCATCTTGGTGATTGGTTCCAGCTTGTCATTGTCTTTTCCAAAAGGGGAAATGCTTCTCTTTGTGTTAGAAGGATTGGCTTCCCTCCCAGATGCTGGAACCTGTCAGGTTTTGAAATGTCCTGTTTGGGAGTCAAGAGTAGTACAGTGGAAAGAATGAGCTCTGAATTTGATGCAGAAGTCCTGATGCTGACAATTTATCATCCTGGGGCAATTACCTTTCTTTTCAAAATTTCTTTCATCTGAGAAATGAGTCTGACTTAATGGCCTTTCAGGTCACTCCCAGATCTTTATCTATGATTATCTGATTTCTCCGGCTATAAGCAACCAAGTGGAGAGCTAGAAGAGTGGCATGGGGCAGGGAGGAAGGCAGCCAATCCTGACATGGGCATCCCCATTCCAGCAGGCAGCTGGGAGTCTGAGAGATTCCATTGCCTATGTATCAAAAGGGAAAGACTGTGAGAGTTTCCCTGTAGCCAATGCAGGTAACTAATGTGGCAGTAAATAACAGAATTACAGATTTAAAAGCTGGGAGGGATGTTCAAACTAATTACATCCCTCCATTTTACAGATGAAGAAATAAGTCCAGAGATTTTAAGTTAAGGGACATGTAAATTAGTTGAAGAGCTGGGATTAGAACTGGACCTCCTAACTTCAACTTCAGCTCTGTGTGGAAGAAGAAAAAAAAGTTGGAGAGATCCCTTTTGACAGCAGTTCTTGGCAAGATATTCATTGTTCTTTCCAGGTCCCAAAAGAAGCTGCTAAAGCTTAGGCATCTGAGTTTCTACAATGTACTGCTAAAGGAGCTTTGGTCAGGTAACTTGCCTATTGCCTAGGTTTGTTGAGTGTCTTATCTGTGTATTGGGGAGGGGTGGAGTGGAGAAGTACATTTGTTTAATTCCAATACAGCCCCCAGTCCTTCCCCCTCCCCCATTCTAGCTGGATCTAGTATTTCAATTTTTGAACTTTAAGCTAAAAATTAAGTCATGGACAAAAGAAAAAAAAAAGGCAAAGCAGCAAGTTGGGGACATTTGGGGCTTCTGGGAGAACAGGACCCACTCCTCTTTACCCTAAATCTAGGAGAAGCTCTGGCCATGTTGGAATGCCAGGCCATAAGAGCCAAGATCGGAATATGAGAAACTCACAAAATGAAAGGAGACCTATGTCTTGAGGCTGCCATTCCTATGTTAGGCAGGAGCCAGTTAGCCTCTCATCTAAAGGAGGAATGTGAACTGAGCCTTGGAATTCTTGGGTCAGTGGCAATCAGCAAGGAAATTTTTACTAACCAGGGATTTGATACCTTTCCCAAAGATATGTCCAGTCAAATCACCCATAGGTCAGGTCCTAGTGGAGGCAGCTAACATGGGTAGCTGAGCCTGAGGTAACCTCTACTCAGTTACCATGAGAAGCCCCATCCACAACCCAGAGAAGAACGATAATCCCCCTACCCAGTGGGTATGTTTGGAAGACCAAAGATAGGACACCCTGGGGAAACTGCTAGGCTCCTCAGCCATGAAGGCTTGGACCCTGAGTCTTCCTGCAAATACAAGCTCATTTTAAAGTCATCCTCCCCATCACCAGAGAGTGAGTTTCTTTTGGAGGCAAGATGGCTACCAACCTGAGAAATCTACCCCACTCTCTCCCACTATCCCCCTATTCCAGTTCTGTTGGCTGGGCCAGCAGTTGCAGGGCAAGTGGTAGGTCTCTTAGGACCTTGTCCACTGGCCTCTGAGATAGCTAATCTAGATAATCCCCTTGGCTGATCCCTAGTAATGGCCTGAAATGAAGTACAGAGTCAGGCCAAAGTGATGACTCTTAGACCCCCTTTCCAGGTTCCTTCATGACTGTCATCTCCATGGCAGAATGTTTTACAGGAACTTACCACTTTAGAAAATATAATTTCAAAACAGCAGTTATTACTATTCAGAGTGGGGAAAGCTGAACAGAGGAAAAGACTAAGACATATAGAAAGGGAGCCACTGTCCAGTTTAACCCAATCTCTGCTCCATTCTCTCTGCCATTTTTGTCATTGCCCCATCCTAATCCATAGTTCCCACCTTAATCTATCCCATTTAGTGCTCAAAAGAAGGATCCTTTCCAGCAGACATGCTTGGGGAAGGCCATAGAAATGTCTGGCTCACGGTAACTCATTTCATTTAAGATCTAGAGTCAGTCTAAAAAAGGCAGGCAGCAGCTATAGCTATGGGACACTGCCCTAGCTCAATCTTTTACCCTGCTAGGTGAAGGAACAGATGCTAGAGCTGGCTGCCTCCCCCCCCCACCATGGGTTAGGAAAATAATCTCCTCTGTCCTAAATAGTCAGACCCAATATGAAATGCTGGCAAAGTTCCAATTTAGTGTATTCAATAGGGGGTCCCTCAGGCAACAGGCCCTGGCCTCTCAGCGCACAAAAGGTTAGAACACATACAGTCAATATTCAGTGCAATCCAATGGTTAACTTACTGCAGGAGGTTGAAGGAGTCCCACTTCAGTGAGAGAGAGAAGGTTAGGGATGGAAAGAGACAGAAGATGCATGGGCGTGAAGAATAAGCAGATGAGTCCTAACTTCCATCAGGAGAGCTCCATCCTGGGGTGGGCCAGGAGCTGACACAGGGCCCTTGGCCTTCCCATTGGAATATGGATTTAAGAACTGCATGGGATATTTTCCTCTGGTATCTATTCTGCTTCCTGGACATTTCCTGGAGTCTCTCCAGAAGCCTCTAAGGGAGTCAATAGCAGCCTGCCTACTAAAAACAATCCTAACTGTGCCCAGCTGGAGGGCTCGTGGTTGGCTTAAGCCTTGTCTAGTTGTCAGTCTCCACCAACTCCCTAGATGAATTTCTTCTGTCATTCTCTTTCCCATATCCACATCTACCTTCTTACTAATGAACAGGGGCTGGAGAGGCACCCAGTTTCCCCTTTCCCAAAGCTCTTGGCTCCTACCCTAGTGTTAGCCCTTGTCTCCAGTTCAATGAGTCATGCTGCCAGCCAGGAAGAATAATCACTGGGCTAGGGACTGGCGGGCACCCCCAAAGCTACAGGAGAAATAAAGGGCTCTTTTCTCATTCTTGATGCTGATCTTTAGGTTCTGTATCTTTGACTAAGCTCTGAAGCCTATTCCCATGAAACTCTCAGGTGAGATACAAGCTGAGAAGGACTCTTTGGACTATTGCCATTATAGCTGCTAGCAGTGTGGGTAAAGTGGATTCACAAGCTTACATGAGTATCTTTTCCCTTCTCCCACCTCCACTGCCCTCATCTACACAGACATAGGGAAAGGAGGGGTAGTCAATCTTCAGCTATGATGGCTGTTGTTGGAAGGAAAAAGCAGAAGAATAAGAGTGATCGATATCAGAATATGGTTGTGATTTCATTTGGCAGGGTTGGAACCAGCGATTTAGGACCTCCATTATTACTTGAAAAATGGTTATCCAATGAAATCTCAAGGGATTCTATTTTTTTCCCTGAGGCAATTGGGGTTAAGTGACTTGCCCAGGGTCACAGAGCTAGGAAGTATCTGAGACCAGATTTGAACTCAGGTCTTCCTGACTTCAGGGCTGGTGCTCTAACCACCTCGCCACCTAGCTGCCCCGGGATTCTATTCTTTTATGTGAATGTGACAGTCCTATATATAACTTCACTAGTTTTTGAAAGCTGAAACTCATCCTTCTGGGACCCTGGGACCAAAGCCCATAAATCATCCATTACTCTTTATATTACATTATCTCCATTACATCCCATCTACTATTGCTTACTATATGCCCCACTCTTTTTGCCTTCCTCAAACTATACTGAAGAGACTTTCTCCCAACTCATTATCTGGCTATAGACTATATGTGCCTGAGATGAGGAAAGAAAAAGAGGAGGCATTTTGGGTTCTCATTTTTCTATCCTACTCTCTCATTGCTTCAGTTAAGTATTTCCCTGAATTGTACGATCTTGCAGATTCCCTCATTTCTTAGTTCCTGGTACACAATAAATGTTTAATAAATTCTCTGTGTCTGTCTGCTTGTCCATTTTAGTCATATTACTCTAGGCTCAGGCCTATAGGTAAGAAGGTAGCCCTGTATTATTTCTAGATCATCCACAAATGGACTTTAGTCAGAAATCAGTCTTACACAATGATTCTCTCTTCCTCTTCTTCTTGGTTACCCTTCCAGAGGAATAAATTAGGGATGACTGATAGATTGTTGAAAATAGGAGAATTAGTCTTCAATACATTACTCCAACCCACTAAGCCAAGGCCCCAAAGCCTGGGTTTTGAATCATTTTTCTCATCTTATTTCTCAAAATAGCTAGTTTCCTTCAAGACTTTATTTAAATACCACCTTTTTTTGGAAACCTTTCCTAATTCTCTCATTTGCTAGTGCCCCCCAAGCCATATATACTAAATATAGATTTCTGTATTGTACATGCGAGCTCTTATTAGACTGTAAGCTACCTGGGTGCAAGAACTTTCTTTAGATCCCTCCATCAAACACAGTAGTTGGCACATAGTAAGCACTTAATAAATGTTTGTTGCTTGATGGTGGCTAATAGAATGGGAACTTGAAGAAAAAGAGTGGTCATTAGAGTGGTCTGGAGAAAAGTTCTTGATTGAAGCTTATACTATTCATAGTGGTCAGAGCTGGAAGAGGCTTTAGAGTTCAATTAGTTTAACCTCCTCTTTTTGTAGAGGGGAAAACCGGGGCTCAGAGACAAGAAACTCACTCAAGATCCCCCACTTACTGCAGAACAGATTTGGTACTAGAATAGCATGCTACTGTTCTTTCTTCTGTCTCCTCTTCCTCAGAAGTCAATGAAGTGGACCTTCCAGGAGATCCCTGACTCTAAGTACTAGCCACTGATTTTCTGTTTTAGAGATTCTCTCAAGTATAGGGAATGAATGTTCGGCCTGATATCCCTGCTGACGGTGAATACCTTAGCTTCCTGGATTGCTAAAAGCCAATGTCTTCTCAGGGAACTTATTCTCTGTCACCTACAACACTGGCTTAAATGAAGCAAGCAAGGATGAATTCTTTCTCCTTGGAAGCAGGGCCTTGGTGGGCTTATATCCCTGGGACAGGTGAGTAGCAAATAACTGGAAGAAAACCAACATATTCAGTGTTCATATGGAGTCTTCACTTTGGTCATTTTGGAAAGGCTAGCAGGGGAAAGGCACAACAGCCTTAGAGAATTTGTTGGTAACTTGATATTCTGGGATGAGAAAGTATCTGCAACAGCCATAAATTATAGGCAAGCACATAATAAGAAGGTGCAAAAGGAGCCTTTACAGAAGTTCTGGCATATCCTTCTCCAATGTCCAACTGATAGATAGACTATCATCTCTCTAGATCTGTCTCCTTTTTCTATCTCTGTACAATTATGAGGTTTGGTTTGGGTTTTTGGGGGGTTTTGTTTTGGGAGGGCTTTTTTTGGAAAGGAGAGGCATTTAAAACTGGGGGAATTAGGAAAGGTCTCAAATAGGTGGTGTTCAAGCTGATCTTTTAAGGAAACTTGGAATTGTAGGTGGGATACAAGAGGGAAAAGTACATTCCAGGTGTGCAAGAGACAGTCTGATGCAAAAATATTGAGAAAGCAAATGGAGCGTCATGTACAAGGCATAGGGAGAAGCACTGTTTGGCTCCACTGATAAGTACACAAATAATTATTAGCATTTACATAGCTCTTAAGGTTTGCAAAGCACTTTATAAGTATTATCTTATTTTATGATAACCTGGGCAGGTGCTATTACTATCTCCATTTTATAGATGAAGTAGTAAAAGCAGCAGAAGTTAAACGATTTGCCCAGAGTCACACAGCTAGTAATTATCTCAGACCAGTTGTGAACTCCAGTCTTTTTGACTCTAGGTCCAGAACTCTATCCACTGCACAACCTAGAAACATATAGGAAACTAATATATAATGAGACTATAAAGGCATACTTTTAATGGTTGAAAGTAATGGGCTGAAAACACCAAATAAAAGGATGAAATCCAATGAGACTCTATAACAATATCTTCTAGTACAGAGAGCCCTGGACTGGTAGTCAGAAGATCAATTTCTGGTCTTGGCCCTGCTACCAATTTACTGTGTGACTTTGGGCCAAATTATTGCATCTGAGCCTCAGTTTCCTCCTCCATAAAAATCTGGGAGTTAGATTGAATGAGTTCTAAGATCTCTTTCAGCTCCAACATCCCATGATCAGGATTATAACTAGCTTCTGTTCTGATTGTTAGGCTTTTCCCAACTAATCCAAAATGTTTCCCAAACTCTTAAACTAAGCATATCAGGGAAGCTTTTACAGGAATATTAAATAACCTAACTAGCAAAGAGTAAAGGGTATAAAAACACACTAATCATTAAAATAACTAGACTATCTATAAAAAATGTTTCCTACAAAAGAATATTAGATAAAATGTATTCATAGCAACATTGTTTGGTATCAGAAATTCTAGTTAATTCATCTGCTATGATAATCTGCATGTTCTATGGGCAGGCAATTTTTTCCAACAGCAATGCTGGATGTCAAGTATTTTGTGACTTTCCATCCCACCCTCTTTGGGAAATACCAGTATGATCCTCCTTGCCAGGGTGACTGCTGGAGAAAAGCTCCCCATCTTTCACCATCTCCTCAGAAACAGGCTCAGTTCCTATATTCGAGGAAGACTGAGACTGGCTCCTCTCTAGTCCCTGAAAAAATAACTTTGCAAACAGCTCATCCCTCTCTTTGTTGGGCTCTGGTATAGAGAAAAGGCTTCTGATTTCAGGGACGTTCAGCAATTATGAGTCTCCGTATATCAGACCACAGGAAGGGAAGGGCCAATCACAGTTAGCATTTGTTTACAAGGCTGTGGTGGTCCCTGATTTGCTAAAAATTCTTCCCTTCTCTTTCCCATTTCCCCTGCCTTTCCATGACTTTCTGCTGGTCTCCCCCATCTATGTGGATGGAGCTCTCCTGCTTCTGAATGAGGTTAAAGACACTCACATGCAGGCATTACAATTCAAGCATCAAGACACATGCACGCCAACTCTGCCGCAGGGCCTGGTTCTGACTCGCTGAGGAGAGAGGAAAGTCAAAAGCATCAGCCTCCTAGAGGGAGGCTGGTGTAGTACAAGAACCACTACACAAGCCGCACTGAGACAGTCACCAGAGACACAAGGATTCCACACAAAGACACACAGGACAGAGGCGCAGTACAGGGACAACGCAGGCTGCAAGGAGAAGATCATTAAAAATGGAAGAAGGCAGGGGACCAAAGCCTTGGCCAGGAGGTGAGAAAGAGCAGACAAGAGGCAGAGCCTAAACCTTGACTTGGTTCTCCAGTCCAGAACAGCCTCGGAGCTCAGTTCCAGGACTGTGGGCAGGGAGTCTGGTTACAGATTTACTTGAGTTTCAGAGGAGGGGGTGGAAGTGGATTGGGAAGTGGGGGGGTGGGAAGACCTGAGCACCAGACCTGGCACCCACCAGGAAGTATGGGCTTGAGCGAGGCTGGGGCTAAGAGGACAGAGGCTGCCGAGGTTAGGCTCCCAAGTACAAGACTCCGAGCCTACTCACTCACCCATCTAAGCAGGGGGAGCTGCAGGGCTGGTCCTTGATTGGGGTTCACTCTGAGCAAGCAGGTGGAATGGGCACCAGGAGCTTGCTGGGAACGGATGACAAACACCCTCTAGTTTGTCCTCCGGTCAAACAAACTGGAGCCCTTGGGCTGCCCTTGGGTGTTTGCTGGTGTGGACGGTGTTCCTGCTCAGGCTCAGGACCTCATTTCTAGACTGAGGGGCCAAAATCACTCAGAGGAAAGTGGAGCTTCTAGAATCTATCATAGACATGGGGTAGGGAAGAGCTACAGTCACAGAAAGGATGGAGCACAAACTCAACCTGCAGGAACATTCTGAAAAGCCTCACTCTTGGAAAGCTGTGCTCCAGGACAGGTTCAGCTCTGCCTTCCAGAGGAAAGCAAGGAAGGAAACACTTATTTGTTATTGTGATAAACAATTATCTACATAATTATATAAAATAATATAATTATAAATTATTATTATTATTAGGCATTAGACAAATATTTTATTTAATCCTCTCAAAAGCCTTGGGAGGCCCAATTTTATGACTGAGGTAACTGAGGCAGAGATTAAGTGACTTGGCCAGAGTCATACAGCTAGTATTTAAGGCTGGATTTGAATTCAGGTCATCTTCACTCCAGGCTGGAAATTCTATCCACAACACAACCTAGCTGCCAGAGATCACTGTGCTTGCAAGGGTGATCAAGGAATGACTTTTCCTTTAAGCCTCTGATAAGCCTTCATACCTTACCTCAGCTGCTTAAGCCCGTGTGTGTGTGTGTGTGTGTGTGTGTGTGTGTGTGTGTGTGTTTTCTATTTTCAGTATCAGGAAGGTAAAAGCAAAGACCTCAAAGGAAAGTCTAAGATGGTCATCCTGCACCATGGGGCTAGAGGCAGGGTCTCTCCATATAACAAGGCTGAGGACATGCTATGGTAGCAAGCAAGAAAAACACATAAGCCTGCCCCACACGGTCACGCCTCTCATTCCCTACAAAAAAGACAACCCATCCAGTTATCTTCAAGCACAAGTCTTGTTCTTTATCTCAGCCCAAGTTTGTGTTTTTATGGCCTGAGAATGAAGTTTGTAGGTTTCCTAGCAAATGCTACTCTAGGTCAGTGAAGTGGCCAGTCTCATTTAGAAAGTCCAGAGGCCGGGAAGGAAGTGTACACTCTTGGACCCACAGCTTTACCTAAGAGATCTGCAAGGCCACTTACTATATTCTTACCTGGAAAATAAAAGGAGACTCTAAAAGGGGTTGTGGGCTCACAGGAGCCCAATAAAAGGGCTTGGGTTTAAATGACAAGGTCAGATATAGTGGCCTGTGGAAATATAGGATTTGGTATACATGCAGAAGAAACACCCAGGATAAGTGTACATGTCTACACTTATCAACATACAGGTGCAGAGCTTTGCGCAGACTTGGTTTTGGCCATTTGGGAGAAAGGAGGGGTTTGGAAGACAGAGAGGGCAGGGAGATGGGAAATGAAGGCCAATGACCCCCACATTTGGGAGTCAGTGCAGGTAAGTCTCCAACCCTGCTGCCTCCACCACTCCCATGATATAGAAGAAATGGCCATTTCTCCCAGGTACCTTATTAAGGACTCTATTTTAAAAATTGTGGATTGGAGCCCCATAGTAATTGGAGCATCATGCTTGTGTGCCCAGCAAAGGAATCAAAAGAGAGACAGGAGAGACATGATAAGTCACCATCTCCTTCTCTAGTCACTCAAGCTCCGTTACAGCCTTTGGCAGGCTAGACTTCCAGGTGAGATTTCTCTTTGGGACAAGGGTGTTCTAAGGGTTTCTCCCAAACAGATTGGGAAGAAAGCAGAAAGATACAGAAAGAGACAATGAGAGAGCTGGGTGCAAATACGGCCAAAGAGACAGACAGATGGACACACCACAGATCCCCAGATGGGTCAGGAAATGCCCCTAGGCTCAGGGGCTGACTCTGGTCACTGGAGATGATGGTGGCCCAGGAGTGCACGCTGAATGTGTGAACACTGGGAAGCAGGCTGCCCCAGTCCTAACCCCAGCACGAGAAGCTTTCCAAGGAGGGAGTGGGGAAGTGGAGGGCGAGAGGAGGGAGAAGAGGTCTACCTTATAGGCAACTCGAGCAGGGCATTTCTTTCCCAGGCCGAGGGGTGGGGACATGTGTTTCAGCATCTCAAACATGTCACTGTAACTGATGCGCCCACTGGGAACCAATCAGAAAGAGGCAGAGGCACCGCAGGGAGGGGACATCAGCGGCAGGAGGACAGCACAGAGGTTAGGAAGGGAGGGAAGGGATGGGGGGAGGAGAGGAATGGGAAGAAGCAGACAAGAAAACAGATCCAGTTAATCAAATTTTTTCCATTAAAAACATAAAAAAATTAAAAGTAGGTAAAATGAGGGATTTCTCTGCTTTATTTTTTATCCCCTTTCTTCGTGCCCTCCTCCCCCAGCCCTGACCCCTATTCTCCTGGTCTGCAGAGAGATCCCTAGGTTGAAGTTACACCTTGATGCTCTAATCCCTGCAGCAGTGGACGGGATGATTGATGTCTAAGGTAATGGACATGGAAAGGGATGAGGGAGGGGTGGGCTAGGTTGGCTTTTTAATTTTATTTTCTTATTTTGATTTAAAAAAAAATAATTTAAAAATGCCAAATCCAAAAACCTTTGTATTCACCATGCCAGGGAAAGCTGGTAGACAGAGTTATGGGACAGACAAAGCTCTGACTCATAGAATCATAGCCAATACTTCCTTTTTGTGGTCAAGATTTCCTTCCAATTTAGGTTAAAAGCTAAAAAAAAAAAAGGAAAAAGGGAAAAAAGAAGAAAAATCCTTCTGTAAAACACAAATGAAATGGAAAAGTGGAGTCACTTGGGAATGTTAATTCACAGGGAGAGCTCTTTTTCCAAGGCCAAACTCGAAAGTACCTTCTTTGGGACTAGAGACCTAATGGATCTTGCAAAGGGAATATTAGCCCCTATGGTAGAGCCTTGTAACCCAAGAGGTGGGGGACAGGGACTGTATTCTAGAACTGAGAAGGTATCTTAGCAGGATACAGGGGAATCTGGCCCAGAGAGCAGACTAGTGCTCACTTATAATTCATCCCCCATAAGATTACAAGCTGATGGGACTATTCTATCCCAGGGCTGACAGGGGTCTGGGAGAGCTGAGTCTTAGCATGGAGCTTACTTTGTTACAGTAAGCCAAGAAGGAGAGAAGCCAATGAGACAGCAGTGACTTGACCACCTCCTCTTCATTTCTTGCCATTTTTTTCTGGGTCACAGAGCTCAGATAACATCCCATCTGCTTCTGAGCAGCCCATGCTAAGCATTAGCTTTAGAGGTTCTAGGCCATATAACTCTGGGTCTCTTTGGTTGCAAGGGACAGCTATGATGACTTCAGAGACATTGCATTTGCAGTGGGGTCTTTCTACCTTCCTCATGTTCCAGCAAAGCCTTTATTGCTCTGAGAGGCAGGGTGGCCACACTATGTTACACATCCACCTTTTGACTTTTGAAAATCTTCCATCTCTGATCACACCCTTGATGTCTTCCCTTCTTCCTCCAGGGCCAGAAAAGGCTTGCAGAGGATTGCCTGATCCTTTCTGGGGGGGGGGGGGAGAGTGGAAGGGAATCTCATACTGGTCCTCAGTCTCACATAGTACATCAATCCATCTCTGGAGAGTGCTGTTTGGACCACAACAAATCCTTTGGCTAGAGTTTGCTTTCTGCTCCAAAGCCCTGGCTTTGATTTATTTCCAGCTGATGGGAAGTGTTCCCAGATCACTGTTCTAGATTATTCATCTCTTTTTTCTCATCATTGGGTCTTTCAAGAATAATAGTCTATCTAACCAATGAGGTCCAGGAGGGAAATAAACCCTTCAGTGAACCAAGGAGGGAAGGCCAGTCTGGCTCTCTCTGTTCTGGGGCTAGCCCCTTGTAAATCTAACAGTGTTATAGGAATACGAATGCACAGTATTCCCCAGCTGCAGAAACTCTAGGATGTGTGTGGGTATGAATGTGTGCTGGGGAGAAGGAGATGGAGGAAAGCAGGAAAATAAATCTCTTCTCCTGCGATCCCCAGTGATCCAGAGAATCAAAGCTCTATTCTCCTCGACCAGGCTTCTTCCTATAGCAGCCTCTCCCTCCACACCCTCAAGCAAGGTTCTCGTGCACTGTCTCATAAGGCTGCCTGTCTCCAGCCAGCTAGGAGTGGGGAAATTAGATGGGGAAAACGAAGCGTCCAGGAGGTTAGATTGCAGAGGGAGAGGGGCAGGACAGGGAAGGAGGAGAGAAAAAGGGAGGTGTCAGTCATTCCTGTCTCAGGCACGGGGTCAGACACATCATGGTTACTTTGTCTACTGTTGGCATTTCGGGTAGGAAAGAAATTATGCTGGATGGATTCTCTGAAGTTGCAAACCTTGTAGGCCAACCTACGAGGGCAGTTCTTTCCTAAGCCAACGGGTGGCGCAATACAACGCAACAAACTGTACATATCCTTATAATGAATCCGGCAACTAGAAAGAAAATGTCACATGTTACAACAACAAAGGCATGATGACCCACCCATCCACCTTACCCCCTCCCCCATGAGAAGGTGGGTACCTTGTGAGGCTGCTGGGATTAGGGGGCTACCTCACCTTGCCTGGACTCAGGGTGGGGAGGGGAGAGCCAGGCTGCAGGCGTGCTTGGTCCCAGCCACAAGCATTTCTAGCACCATGTATCAAGGACCAACAGTCAGACACGGGGCGGGGACCCATGGGAGAACTCTTTGACTGTCCCCTCTGGGTGACTGTCACTGTGGAACCTCACTTTTGTAGATGGCGGAGGAAAACATTCTGGTTCTAGAGAGACTTCATCTCTCATTCCTCCCATGCTGGACTTGTGCTTCTGAAGTCTCTTTTCCCTTCCCACCCGTATAAAGGACATTTCCTCCTATGGCTACTTTGAAAGTTAAAAAAACAACAACTTTTCTTATTTTTCAGTTTCTTCACAAGAACAATGAGAAGAAAAATAAGGTCAGACCCAAGAAAGGAAGTTGTCTATGTCCATGGTCCTGAAAGTTGGAAGAGCTCTCTCTCTCTCTCTCTCTCTCTCTCTCTCTCTCTCTCTCTCTCTCTCTCTCCCTCCCTCCCTCCCTCCCTCGGTTAGTCATTATCAGACAAGAAGGGATTGTCACTGTAGCAGTCTTACATATTCAAGATCTTAGAGGCAATTTCAGATATCCCCAATTTCCCTTAATATCTCAGTTAGGATTCATCATCAAAAATGACCTAAGTAATGACCTAATGACTATTCATGTTTCATATACTTTTCACAAGTACATCTTTTTGAGTAATTGGGCTCTCAGTCTTTTATATCCAGTAGCATTTTCTTCTTATTGGTTCTACGACTGCTTCCTTCTTCCCTCAAGGGAAGGTCCTCATTCTAGCACCCAGGATTTGGGGAACAAGTTTCTGTTAAGCTTCCTCTCTCAGTAGCCTCCAGTTTCTGGACTCACACATCTGATCAATTTAGCTGCTGTGACCAGGTTCTCAATAAATATTTGCTGAAATGAATGACTGAACCTTTCATTCCTGAAGGGAGCTGCCTGAAAGTGACTGAAAGAAGGCCCAGTTCCCATAATTGTTGCTTTAGCCCTGGGTGTCCTCACCTTGGCTGACTTGTGGCTGACTTTCTGCATCTGACTCTCAGTAAGCATTGGAGCTTTTTTTCTTTCTTCCCTTTCCTCTCTCTGACATGAGATTGCCCTTTAATCCAAGTTTCAGAAAATCATCATAGTGGGGTCTCTGTTTTCCAATAACAAGGTATCCCCTGGAAAACAGACCAAATAATTGCAAAAAGTGCCTGGACAATTTAGGGCAAAAAAAAGTCCCTGCCCCCAGAACTCTCTAGAGACCTTCAGCACTTTGCCTAGGAAGCCTAAAGAGGCAGCATAAAATAAGGCTAATAATGCTGAGCTTGAAGTTAGGAAGATCTGAATTCAAATCCCACCCTCTGATATTTAATAGTTTCATGACCATAAAAAAGTCACTTAACAACTCTCAGCCTTAGTTTTCCCATCTATAAAATAGGAATAACAATACTTGAAGTACTCACCCCACAGTGGTTTTGTGAGTATTGAATGATATAATGAATATTAAGTACTTTATATAAGTTATTATGATTATTAAGCCTTGGTCTTACTAACAGAGTCACTCTGAATGTGAAAACAGATCACTTTGTCATTTAGTTTCTCTCAATCTGATGCTGAGTCTTCTGAGCACAGTATCCTCCCTAAAGTCAGCTGAGCTAAGGACACACCCACCTCTTTGGGAATCTGCCATATTTGTCTCCTTCTAAGAGGTGTCCTTTGGTGTTGCTTTTCATTTAGGAATGTTAATTCTTTATTATTAATAATGAAGGCTACACAGGTTAAGAAAACCATGAGAAAAAATCTGGACATTTCCAAGGCAAACCCTGCCTTCTTTCCTGTTAAAATGATGAGCTCAGTGCCATCCTCTTTACTGATATCAGGGGCCAAAGAGCCTTCCTGAATCTTTCAAAGCTTGTCTGCTCCAAACACACACTGATTTGGCCATGACAGCCCCTTGTCTCACTCACTGCTGAACTTTTTTGGAATGTTGTAAAAAATAGATAAATAAAGTTGAAGGAAAAAAGGAATAATTACGACATGACTGCACTCAACATTGGATCTGATCCACAGATCCTGGTGCTGCTCACACAGCCAGAGATACTGAGATTTGGGGCAAATGGTTGATATCCCCTTCCCTGAAAGTGACTATTCTGATGTGACAGTCATCAGGGTGACAAAGTGTGAGACCTTCCAATTCCTTAGACAAGAGGTCAGGCCAATTCCCAGGGATCAGTGCCTGCCTGGAAGCAAATTCAGAGCATTCCTCCCTGGAAAGTTTTCTCCCTAAGGAGGAAGTTCTGCCTGTAGGTAGAAGAACAAATTCTTTCTTAAAATGCTGGGCTCCTTTGGGGAATAGACTGATGCTGAATACAGCCATGCAAGGGAGCAAGGACAGGAGGGGATGGAAGGGAGAGAGAATTTAGGGAGGGGTCAACGGCAATATTGGCACCCCTCCCCCCAAGGGAATGCATCTCCCTTTCAGTTCTTACCAGATTTGTGCACTGAGGCTCTATGGGAAATATTCACCCAATAAAGAAGCCTAGAGCCAAACTCTAATTTTCATAGTCCCTACTTTGCTCAAGGTAGGCATTCAAAAATGCATGAATGAATCCATATTATTTTTTCTTCTCTAATGGTGGAGACCCCAACTAGGGTATGCAATTGTTTATTTGGAATCTCCCATATTGTAAATGACTTAGAAAATGATCTTGAGAATACAGTTACTTAATGTCCAACTATTCACTTCATAGTAACACAGTAACTTCTGTTTGCTAGGAATATGCTAGGCTAACTGACCATCTAGCTTCACACAATATTGTAAATCCATCCATCTCAAACAATATATAGTTTCTCAGTATCACTGAAGAGAAACTTCTGAAGACAAAAATGAAGGTTTCCCACAGAGACTATCTATTCTGAGATAACCTGGATTTTCTATCATCAATTAAGTTCATGAAGATGATAAAGGTCTCTTAGGTGAGTGACTAAGGAAGGCAAATTTTATTGTTTCACTTCACCTGAAAATATTTTTCACGTCCACAGCACTCAGAAATCAAATTTTTTATGACTACCCAAGGGCTTCAGAACTTGGTGACAAGGTAGCCTAGCAAGTATGCCCAGAACCCCATGCCTTGCAATAATTTTTCAATAGATTTCTCCACCACTACCATGTTGGGGATCTGGTTAAGTAAACACATTTCCATCATCAATAGAAACCTCCTTTTGTAGACAGATGCGGATTATACCAAAACATTATGAAGACAATTTATAACCATTAGAGCACTCCCCAAGAGCTGCAAAGGGCATAGTACCTGTAAATTAATTCCCAAATCTGTTTATTTTTTCTGTAACACAATACAGAATGACCATCAGAGTTTAAGTGATCATGCCCAAGGGGAAGAAGTACACCTTTTGGAATAGTATTCAATCATATTCCCTTTGGGAAAGAGGAGCCTTCCTTTAAGCATGATAGTGCCAAGCTTAATCCCTTTTCTGAGCACCACGAATTAAGGGAGCAGGGGCTGTGGGACTTTCTCCTCCAGTGATCTCCACAGCACTGAGAATATACAGAGCATATACATACCATGCGGCTGGGTCATATTCAGCCCAGACCCGAATAAATTCGTCCAGATGGTGAGGCCCTAGGATGGAAGAGTCTCGAGTCAGGTACTCAAAATTATCCATAATCACAGCCACAAAGAGATTCAGCATCTGCAGGAAAGAAGAAAAGACAATATGGTTTTCAAGCATTTCACAGCTAGAAAAGAGCATGTTAATTTGGAGCTATGCTCAAAAAGTTATCAAACTGTGCATACCCTTTGACCCAGCAGCATTTCTATTGGGCTTATATCCCAAAGAAATCATAAAGGAAGGAAAAGGCCCCACATGTGCAAGAATGTTTGTGGCAGCCCTTTTTGTAGTGGCTAGAAACTGGAAATTGAATAGATGCCCTTCAATTGGAGAATGGCTGAATAAATTATGGTATATGAACATTATGGAATATTATTGTTCTGTAAGAAATGACCAGCAAGATGACTTCAGAGAGGCCTGGAGAGACTTACATGAACTGATGCTGAGTGAAATGAGCAGAACCAGGAGATCATTATACACGGCAACAACAGTACTATATGACAATTAATTCTGATGGACATGGCTCTCTTCAACAATGATATGTTTCAAACCACCTCCAATTGTTCACTGAAGAAAGCCATATACACCCAGAGAGAGGGATGCGAAATGTAGACCACAACATAACATTCTCATACTCCTTGATTGATGTTTGCTTACATTGTGTTTCCTTTATCTGATATATCGTTTGTGTAGATAAGATTTTTCTTGCACAACAATGCTAAGTTTGGAAATATGTATACATATATTCGATTTGCCAATATTTTAACATAATTAACATGTAGTGGATATCCTGCCATCTAGGGAAGGGGTGGGGAAGTTGGGGGGAAAAATTTGTAACGGAAAGCTATGTAAGGGTTATTGTTGAAGAATTACCCACACATATGTTATGCAAATAAAATAAAATTTAAAAAAAAAAAAAAAGAAAAGAGCATGTTAGAAATTCATCATTCCTTTAGCTGTTCCTCATTGCTATTTGAATTCTTCAAGTACAAGGATTATTATTACAGCCTAAGAGTTACAAGAACACAAAATCCAGTTCAGTTTAACAGCTATTTGTTTTATCATCACAAACTATACAATTACTCCTCCCAGAGTTAAGGGAATTAATTTGTCCAAACAGCAATTTTTTACTCACCTTAGACTCTCCACTTATACCTCTGCTAAAATCCCAGACCTTCTATAGTTCTTTCTTCTACTCCAGTTTCTTTTTCTTTTTTTGCTTCTCTCTCTCTCTCTCTCTCTCTCTCTCTCTCTCTCTCTCTCTCTCTCTCTCTCTCTCTCTCTCTCTCTTTTTTTGCTTAGGCAATTGAGGTTAAGTGACTTGCCCACAGTCACACAGCTAGGGAATGTTAAGTGTTTGAGACCAAATTTGAACTCAGCAAATCGCTTAACCTTTTAAGATTCCAGGAAACTTAGTAAGATTGAGTTACAGAATTGTTTATCTGCATCAGTAGAATTCCATGCACTGATGAAACCACAAATCCAGACCCTGCCCAAATGATCAGTGAATTTTTTAATCCTGGGTGCATTTATATTCAAGTTTTCAAAGAAAGACCTATAAGAATATGCATTGTTTTGGACAATCTATTAAGATAAATTTGCCATAATTAAAAATCCCAAGTTCTTAAGACTTGTGGAATGAATATAAAAAGATTTGTGTGTCACTAATAAGTTATTAGGGAAAAAGTGACAAATTATTCCGGGGGGTAAAAGAAAACAACACAGTCTGTGGGTGTCCTCAAGCCCCTCCCCAACCCATTCCCAAAGGGTGAAGGACCCCTGCTCACCCTGAAGTTTGGCAGACAATTAGCAATTAAAAGCATGAGGTTCTTTTCACAAGAGAAAGAAAATCCTTCAAATGAGTTAATTACCAAATGATTGCTTCTGGGATTAAAGGGTTTGATCACCAGGGTAATAAAGGCTTTTAGAATGGAACTGTCTGGTAATGTGACATGAACCCTAATTAGAAACCAGCAGGAGATATATAGAGAGTAGAAAGAGGCTGAACTACAAAGTTTGTCTGGGGAATCAGATAGAACTGAAGAGTGTTTCAGGGTACCAAAGGGGGAATGGGGATAGGGAGAGACATGTAGTGACCCAGACTTACCAGAAAGGAACAGAGGAAGATGAAGGAGACGAAGTAAAAGTAAGCAAAGTCACTCCCACATTCATCTTTTAATTTGGTTTCAGGATCACAGGGACGGTTGCTGAGACATGACAACATGATCTCATGCCAGGCTTCCCCTGTGGCACTCCTGCAAAAATAGGGTCAGATTCATTCTCATTGAACCATCTTCACCCATAATATTTTCTTTGCAGTTGTTTCTTGAATTCTATGGTCTCAGGAAAACACTAACTCAAAGACAGAAAAAAGGACATCTCTTCCATCTTAAAGAGATGCCACATCAGGTTCTATACTGGGAAAACTTGAATATCTTAAACCATCAAAAAGCATTTATTTGTATTTACTCTAAATCTTTCCTGCTTCAGTCAAAGCCTTTTTTTTCTATTTTTGATCATTATAGAAATTGAAATCAGTTGCTAGTCACTTTATTCATTTTTTCCTCTCTTTACTCAGTCAAGAAATGTTTATTGAGAAGCTACTATATAAAAGTTCTGTATTGGATATTGTGAGGAGATAAATACAAGTTAGGTCAAATCAAGTCAATAAGTATTTTTGAAGTTCTCACTAGATGTCAGGTCCTTTACTAAGCCTGGGAATATGAAAAAAAGTAAAAAACACAGTTCTTACCCTCAACAAACATTACATCCTAATAGGGAGACAGTATGTAAACAGGTACCTTAGAGAGTGATCTACTAGAATAATTGGATATTGAGTTGAATCCTGAATGAAGTCAGAGAAACTAAGGAGTGGAGATCAGGAGGGAGGGCTTTCCAGATGTAGGGGACAACTAGGGTAAAGGCATCCAGATAGGAACAACTTAATGTAAGCCAGTGTTTTTGGAACCCAAAGTTTGTGGTGGAGAGTAAGGTTTAAGAGGCTTCAAAAGAAGAAGCACAATAACTTAGGAGAAGAAATGAAGATTCTTTACAATGTTTGAAATATGTAACTGGTAGCCCAGAGCCTTAACTCCTCATTTTGGGGGTCCCCTCTCCAAATCACTTTTTGGTTCATTTCACCCTCATTGAGGTTTCCCTAGTATTCTCAGAATTTAGCTCAGTGTCCACAGATGTAGAGTCCCAGCTCCTATATAAATAATTCAAACTAACAGTGCCTTGAATACAAGACAACCTTTATTTAACTCACTAAATAGCAAAATAAAAAGAAATTAGGGGTAGCACATAAATTGTGGATAATAATTTTCTTTTCCTCTCTAGTTAGTCCTATCTACTCCTTCAGGTCCTAGATAGGCTAGAATCACAGTAGTAAGGATTGAGACTCTCCCAGCAGGGAATAAAAGAGCTCCCTTAAGCCTGACATGGGATCATTTATATGGCAGAACTTCCATCCTATCTTCTTTCCTATATACATAGACAATCTTCAGTTAGCTAAAGGCAGCAACTGCTCTTAAGTACATGCATCCAGACTAAAAGCCTAATCTTGTATATAATATAACGCTCACACTTTGCAGGCAAATTCCTGTCTCCATGGCCACCCCCAGAGGCTCTTTTCATTTTCTTGGGTGTGGTTACCCTATCTATCAACTCTATAACTATTCTTAAAGTTGTCAGGGGTCACCTTTAATATGACTCACAAAATGAAGATGTCAGATTCCTAGCAGGTCAGGGCCCCGATGTATGATGTGGTATAGTATCTGCATTGAACCTTCAAAATGACTGGAAGATTGGGAATCTGATCCATTGCTAATTTCTGTCATGGGTACAGGGTTCTAACTTCACTTCTAACTCCAATTCTCCTTTTCTCTAATATTAAATAAAGATGAGATTCAGAATGCTCTACTCACACAGGAGTGGATGAGTGTGTTAAAATTATATCTTGTTCTAGTTCCCTTGATCATCCTCTCCTAATTATTATAGTAAATTTATAAGTGGCCACTAGAAGTATGGAAAGAATATAAGACTGAAAAGGGGACGTTAGAAGTCACTTGCAGACTGTCCCACAAATCAAAGGTGCATAAGTTACTTGCAAACCATCTCATGATTGACTAAAGTCAGCCCCTGAGATTTTGTCCTAATTAGGGGAAGCCAACCAGGCCTTGCTGGAAGGGCTTTGGATCCTACTAACTCTCCAAGATCTGCAAGCCTCACTTAAACTCCAGACATCCTCAGTGAGAGCAGAACACCAGAGATTACTGACAACTTTGAGATAACATGAATGTCAATGAACTATAACCCCAAGGGGTCATAGATAAGGGAGAGTTTGTCCATCATGAAAATCCTATGAAAATGAGACCCTAAAGTCCTGTCCTTCAGGCACTTTTCTAGGAGTCCATACCGCTTGAATGCTCCAATCCCCAATTCCACAAGTGACTTTCTGCACCTCTTCCCCATCCCAGTTGTCTTCCTCCACCACTCCATCTGACCCCCACGCCATTTGCCATTTGATTTTGTACTTTCTGTGTTTGCCCCCTGTACCTTATTAACGTGTGATTGAAACATTACTCCCCACTGCCATCACGATCTTTCATGGAGAGCAGCCAAAGAACTGGGTGTGCCTGCCACCACCCAAGCCAGAAGGACCCCTTGAGGTCTCATTTCCTCATTCAATTAGTAATTCCATAAATTAATTTGCAATTCAGTGAACTAAGCCTCCTCAAAGACCATCCTAATGGTGGCTCTACGAAAAGGTTAACCTGATTCCAACCCAGCATTCCCTCTACTTGGTCATGTAGTGTCTACACAGAAGAGAGTGGGCTGGCCCAATTGCTCTGACTGATCTCACCAAGGGACAAAGGTCGCTATCTCCAGATGGGGGAAGGATGCTTAATCAAGTAAGGAAGTCATTAAAACCAGATCCTTTGGTCTTACTTTCTACCTCACTGAGTGGGCAGGTGGCCATGTGTAATGCTCCTTCCCCATACTGGCTAATTGTCTCCAGACAGTTTTTTGGACCTCCCTAGTGGCCCTCCTTCCCTCTTCCATGAGGCACCTCCCAGTAAAGGGATAATAAATACATCTTGGGCATCACAGAGACTTTGAGTCCAATTTTTTACTAACATAAAAAGTGCTGCTACGAATATTTTAGCAAATCTATAGGAACAATATCCTCACCTCAGACTGTTGCCTAGAACCAACTTGGACTCTGATAAGCAAACTTTGACTTTATCTCACCCAGAATCCAGCCTCCATGTCACTTTCTGGATATTATTTCCAAACCATATCACCTGCACTCTGGTTATTCCCCCTTCCCACTTCCACCATGACTTTGAACTCCCCCACACACACTTGACTGATAGATAAGCTGTCGCTTTATCTTGCCTGAAACCAAACCTCCATGTCACTTGTCAACCATTTCTAAGCCAAGCCAATGAGTGCATACTTCATCCCCACAATTCTAGCTTCCTGTATATCGTCATACCGTATCAGAATATAAATTCCTTATTCTCAGTAATACAATGATCCAAAACAATCCCAAAGGATTCATGATGAAAAATGCTATCTATATTCAGAGAAAGAATTGATAGGGTCGGAATGCAGATCAAAGCATACCATCTTTTGTTTTCTTTATTGTTTTCATTTTTTTTCTTTTGGTCTGTTTCAAATGAAAAATGTGGATATGTTTAACATGATTGCACATACAGAACTTAATTAATTAGAACTTAAATACAGAACCTGCTTACCAGGTTTCAATTTTTTTAAATTGAAAGTTAAAAATTTACTTTATATGCAATTGGGAAAAATAAAATATAAAAAAAAAATGTAAGTTCCTTGAAGGCTGGAGATTATCTTGTTTGCTTATACTTGACTTTAAGCATATGACCAGACATATAATAGGAACTTAATAAAAGCTCTATCTGCCTGTCTATCTTTAACCTTGGATTGCATGCCCAATGACAGAATCTCTTGGTCAAAGGGTATGAACCCTCTGGAATTTGCCCCCAATAAGTGCTCTGTGATCCAAAGGAAACTAATTCACTTTTTAAAGGAATCATCTAAGACATAAAGATAGAAGAAAAATGGCTAGGAATACTTCTTTCTAATTTCCACATTTCTTTAGGGATGGTTATTTTGAAGCTTTGTCCCTAGGCAAAGAAACTAGCCTTTTATTACCCCAGGCTTCTGTGTCACTTTGGAGAAAAATTAGGGAATTGGATCCATAAGCCATAACATTAAATCCTTCTCAAACTTTATTAGGGTGGGGGATTCTGTTTGATTCAGGCATGATGGAGTGATGTCGGGGAGGAGCAAGAGATTCCAGGATCCTTGGATTAGGATAGCTTTCCCATTAAGAAAAATATTAAAACCATCCTCAAGAATTACTTGGCTCAGGTAAAAATTTCTTTTCTATTTAATCTTAAGTAAAGGAGAGGTCTCAGAATACTCTACTCTAAACAGAAGTGTAGTAGCTAAGGATCATAAAGACTGCTACCTTCCTAGTGGTCCTAGTAACAGAAAATTACCCACCATCATTGCTGGTGGTAACAAGGAAGCTGACTTTGGCTAAATCAACTTGATATACTCACTAAATATTATTTCCCTGCTCTGAGTAGCCTTCTCCTCTGATTGCCAAATAAATCTGCATTTGTAAACTCTCAAATATCCCATGAATGGGCCATTTCATTCCAGTTTTAAGCACTGGACCCTCCTAAATGCCCCGCCTATTATTGATGCTGATATGAAATGTTCCTCCCTCATCCACTGCAAAGGGGGAGCACTTGTGCTTGATTGGACTTTGTTGGGAGGGCTCAAACATCCTTCTGCTCAGTCCTAAAGGAGCATTGGGATGTACCCTTTTGTGCCCCTAAGTGGCAGACCTAAGGATTGCTCATACCTGAACAGCAACATCAAGGCTTGTAGGAAAGTCCGGAAATTATTGTGCCGATTGATATTAGTTTCATCATCAAGAGCAATGTTTCCAAAGACCTGGAAAGGAAAAAAGAGCAAGACATCACTGAAATTCTGAGCTCAGGCCCTAGGTGAGCAGCTGCTCACCCAGGGAAGACTTAGTAAAAGGAGATACATCCATTAGCAGAACAGCATTGCCCATGTTCCTGGCACAGGGGCAGGGACATAGCCACATGTATGTAGGTATTCAAAAACCAAGCTCTGGCCCCTGTCAGTGCCTAACTACCAACTGTGAAAAAGAGTATCACAACAGTCAAAGAATACATGAGGGAGCTTCTTTCCAATCCGCTCCTGTATCTCTGCTTTTGACAAATTGACAAATCATTTAAGTATTAAATTTCTTAATTATCATGGTACAATGGATTGTCATCAGAGAAGATGGCTTCAAATCCCACTTGTGATATTTATCTGTGTGATCCTGGTTAAGTCACTTAAATTCCCCAGGCCTCAGTTTCATGACCATGAGCATGTGCATCCTTTGGCATCTTTGGGTATATCTGTGCATTCCTGGATACATGTCTGAATATCTATGGCTGTGTGTCTGTCCAAGGGCATCAAGAATCACAGGATCTTAGAATGAGAAGTTATTGTTGTAGTCATTTCAGTCATGACTCTACTTGGGTTTTTCTTGGCTGAGATCCTGAAATGATCTGCTGTTTCTTTCTTTAGCTCTTTTTACAGTGGAAGAAACTGAGCCAACAGGGTTAAGTGACTTACTCAGGCTAGTAAGTATCTGAGGCCGGATTTGAACTCAGGAAGATGAGCCAGCTTGATTCCAGACCCAGCACTCTCTGCACTATGGTGTCACCTAGCTGCCCAAAAAAGAATCTTAGTGAAAAGCTAACCCAACTCCTTCATTTTTACAGGTCACTGCCAAGGGTCAGAGAGGTGACATAACACAGTTCTGAAGAGACACTGCCAGGAGTCCCATCTGCACTATGTCCCTAGTCTACAACTCTCCGGTTCTGTTCCTGGCCATTCTCCCAGGTGGAGTTGGCAGCAGGGATACTCACCTGCATGCCAATGATGGCATAGATGAAGAATAGCATGGCAATAAGTAAGCAGACATATGGCAGAGCCTGTGAAATAAGATACCAAAGGAGATGTTGTTAATAAGGCAAGAAATCAAGCTTGCAAACCTGGAGGACCCAGGTTCTCTGAGAAGATTCAGGTTTCTGTTGTATTCTAAGTACATCAAAGGCCAGTCTGGAGACCAGAGGCTTCTCACGCCACTGCAGCATGTGGCCTTCCTGGGGCAGACTCCATCACAATGTGGACAGCGGATAAAGATTTTGTCCCATTTGTCCCCTTCTTTGAGGATGCCTAACATTTTGTGGCCCTTTGGTCACTGTTGCCCACTGAGCCAACGATCAGTCAAAATGACCTAGTTGCAGCTCCCCAGATGCTCTCATCTCTGGGTCTTTGCTCAGGCTGCCCCTCTTGACTGAGAAGCCATTTCCATCTCACCTCTACCTCTTAGAATCTCTAGCTTTCTTCAAGGCCCCGTTCCAATGATATCTACTACATAACAATATCTGCCCTACTTATCTCAGTTGCTAATGTTTTCCCCTCAAAAAAATTTTATTTTGTATTTTTGTACTTACTTACCTATGATTATGTTGTATCCTCTCAAAGAAATGTAAGCTCTCTTAGGACAAAAACTGTCATGTCCCCAGCTCCTGACCCAATACCTGACACAAATTAGGCTTTTAATAAACCCTGAATGAATGTCTTCAGGGGTACACCAGCTCTAGTCCTAATTTTAAATAAGAGCCCAGAGTCCAGCACCCTATAAACACCCTCTCCAATAAACTGGCTCTTATCTGCCACTTCTATGTAATACATCTTTAGAACTAGGCTTTTCATTCCCCAAAAGAGCGTAGTACCATCTGTAAACCTGAAAGATACATTGGATGCTCCCTCCAATTGATTACTTTAAAAATCTAAAATGGAACCAGTTTCAACATGGACCCAAGAAAAACTGCTATTTGTTCTTTTCTGTCTACAAAAATGCCCATTTACATTGTCGGCTGCTTTTTCTTTCTGTGATTTGTAGTCCCCTAATTCCATGGTGATTCTATTTTTAAAATAGAATTTTTATGCAAAATGGTACTTTAAAAAAGGTTCTTTAAACACCTAACTAAATGACTTTCACTGGTTTCCCACACACCCTCTTGTATATGCCCTTCAAAGAGCTCTGGAGGAAAAAAATGGGCTAAAAATGGAATTGGAGAGGGGCCAGGATGGTAAAAGAGAAGGAGGAGGGGTTGAGAGATTCAGGAAATATCTGTCCTGGACCCTCAGATTATATTATCCCATAGGCACACTATTAAAGAGCTTTTTAGTTTAAAAAAAAATGACCTTTAAAATGCATGATAATTCTTCCTGAATCTATTTATATATTTTACATGTATGTTTATGTAAATGCTTTCTTTGACAACATAATACAAGCTTCTGGAGGGCAGGACTTGTTTTTGTATTTCTTACCCCTAGAATAAACCCTGAACTTGGGTGCATAATAATTGATTATTTATTGAAATACATATATCTATATCTATATAGGTAGAGAAGAGAGGGAGAAAAAGGGAACTCTAGCTCAGGTGTAATAGCCAGCAGAATATAATCCTGTTTCTGAAGTTACTCTGGAAGGGCTCTACCCAGAGAAATGTGGTTTTGCAGAACCAAACCAACAATAATAACAATAATAATAGTAGCAATACCCACCTACATTTATATAGTGTTTTAAGGCATAGAGAGCACTCTACATGCACTATCTCTGGGTTATAAGGGAACTTGACAAAGAGACTTAGTAAGGATAGGGGAGGAGCTTTGGGAAAAGCTAGATAGGAAGATGAGGCTACTTATAAGTGGCTCACCCAATTTTGGGGCTGGGACGCATAAAGGTCAATCAATGGATACCAGAGTTACAGTCACAGAAACATGGTGGCTTGCCCCAGGGAGACTGGACTAACTCTACAGAAGGTAGATAGCTCTATAAGACAATGTGGAGATTGAGAGCCTAAAAAACAGAAACAGTAACAAGGGGGGAAAAACTGAGACATTTAAAGAAATTAAAATGTTTTCAAGTAGCTAAACAGAAGGGGGGGAAAGTGGCTTGCCCTATAGCCCTGTTTTTCACCTTTGTATCATCCCCACCCTAGCTCAGCATTTGTCCTTAGCAGGTGCCTGACAAATGTTTACATGAGATGATACTGTATCCATCAGGAGCATGTAACATCTCAGCATGTCTATGTTTGCCTAGCTCTCAGGATCAAGTCCCAGCAGGAAGCCAGGGCACCATCCCTGAGCTGACATTTCGCTGACCAGCCTGAAGAAGGCTTTGAAATCAGTATGTGTTGCTTGTTGCCAGAAAGAGTTTGGGCTCCTGGGTAGAAGCAGGAGGTGAGTGAGAAGAAAAACTAAGCCCACAGAGAAAAGCCATTATTAATAAAGACAGAGCATAGAAGAGGGAAAGGAGGAAAGGGGAAAGGAGTCCATGTCTGGATTATACTTCACAATTTGCAAGGCAGCCATCAGGGACAATGACAATAATGTCATTAATCCATACTATGAATAAAATCCAACCTTTTGTTATGCCGGAGAAACTGAGGCAGGATAGAGATTAGAGGTTTTAATCATTTACTGATGGAGAGATTAGACTAGTCGGATGAATCGGACTATTGTCTCAAAGTATTCAGCAGGGAGCAAGGGGCTCCAGGGACTCTTATAGGGCTCTGGTGCTGGGGGAAACAAAGGCAAAAGGGGTGGGGTAGAGCACTGCGGGGATAGAAGTTCCAGGAAAGGACCATAAGTTCAGTTCTGATAGGTTGGGGTATAGAGGAAGGATCATAAATTCTGATGTTTGGGAAGAAGCTAGGAGACACTGAGTCTGGGATAAGGGGTATGTCTAGGTTTGAGATAGCCATCTGGAGTTTTGTGACTCTTTGGAATGCCAGTGGCCAGAGCTCTGCAGCCCTAATTATCTCAGTCCTAATAACCAAGAAGGAGGGGGGTTGCCACTGAGACAGATTGATTCAGGGAAACTGAGACAGGGGAATTGAGGCACAACACTTTGACTTCTCACAATTTTTCCCCCACATGTATTATCTCATTTGACACTTAAACAAGGCATGATTCGATATATCATGCTTTGATAATGATACTATTTTACCATTAAAAAGCCCTCTCTTCACAACAACTCTAAGGTAGGCAATGCCATTTCTTAGATTAGAACATGGAGTCAATGTGGTATAGTGGATAGGCCACTTGACCTTTAAGTCAGAGGATCTGTATTCAAATTTCAACTATACTAATTCCTTCCTATATGATTTTGCACAAGTCACCAGATTTCTACTTAAGCAGTTAGGTTCCTCTGGCTCTTAGAAGATCTCTTGATCTATGAAGTGACTTAGTCAATAAGGGAACTAGGTCTTTTGGATGCTACTGTCTGAATCTATCTCATTTGAGTGATCACAAAGCTGAGGCTGAGTCAAATTAAGTAGTTTGCCCAAGGCTACAAAGTGAATTGGGGACAAAGCTATGAATGGAATTAGGGGTGTATCAAAGCCAGCTCAAGATAACTCTCCAGCCAGCTGTTAAATTTTCAATGTTCAAAACATTAATACTTCAGAAATCAATCGATGCTACAAACCAGGGTTTGATTTTTTGTTTCGTTGATTATCTAGATTTAACAAAGTGGTGGAGAAAATTTTAATAACACAGATGAAATTTATACAGGTGTATCCTGTATACATTTGTGGTGAGGAAAGTTGGTTGTTAAATATTTGCCAGCAGACTCTGATTAGAACCCAGATTTCTTATCAGTACAGTCTCTTAGTTTCTCAATCCAAGGTTATAGAACTTGTGTGATAGATTCTATGTCTCTCCCAGGAAATGGGACTGTCCCACATTCTCATGTATGAGAAAAGAGAAAGACAGAAAAGGGGGGGATGAGAGGGAGAGAGACAGGCCAGTTATATGACAATGGAGTCCCAGTGGTAGGGCAGGTTGATGCTTACACATGGCCAGTGTCTTGGAAGGGCAGATACCAAGCAGAAAAAGCTGCTGCTGCTTGCTCCCTAACTGGCCCTGGAGGGGGAAAGGACCCTTTTGTGGTCCAGTCCAGCTTGATCCCGGAGCAAGGACTAGACCCACTTCTAGTTAAGAAGAATAATCCCTGCTATCTTATACCTCTCTAAAGATAAATATAACTAATATAATAATAACTAAAGATAAAGATAACTAATAATAATAGCCTAGATTTGCAGAGATTCAAAGTTCTCTGCATACATTATCATATCTAAGCTTCACAAACATTCTCATGAGGTAGAGGTCTTATTATCTCTATTTTACAGATAAGGAAAATAAGGCACGGACTGGTTAAAGGACTTACTCACAGTAATACAACTAGTTTGAGTGACAGAGGTAAATTTTGAATGCCAGTCTTCCTGACTTCATCCAGCTCTCTATCTACTTCATCCACTGCCTCTTCATTGATTGGCCTGGCCCTCACTCACCTTGAAGGACTGAACAAAGGTCCACAGGAGAATTCGGATAGTATAGCCCTGGCGCAGCAGTTTAATGAGTCGGGCTGCCCGAAAGAGCCGCAAGAAGCTGAGGTTGATGAAGTTGTTCTGCAAAGAGGAAAGAGCTTTCTCTGACCTTCAGGAACTTACTCCCATATGTTCAGCCCAGCTATGCCCCAAACACCCCCACCCGTGCCCCCTGCCACCCCAAAGAAAAAGGGTTAAAAAAAAAAGAGGTTAAAAAATAAAATAAAAATTACCGCTTCACGATCTAAGCAGCAATCGGCCACCAGAAAACCTTCCAAAAGAAAAACTCGTCATTGCAAATCATCTCACATGCAGCAAATCAGAGAAAACCCCATTCCACTCCAGGGCCCTCCCTTCACCAGGGCAGGAGAGAATGATCAGAGTCCTGGACACACCATCCTGGGCCTGGGCAGGCTCACTGGCTTGCCTTAGAGGGCAGGGTGGGGCCCTAGAGGGAGGGGGTCTCCTGCAGCCTTGCATCAATGATCGAGATTGGGGTCCCCTGCGGTGCTTAGCCAAGAAGGGTCCCAACTGCCTGGCAGGGCTGCCCACTTGTCAAAGCAGAGCTCCACAGGAGGGACCAATCCCCGATGTGCATCTGGCCAGCCTCAACAGAGGGTGCCCCAGAGGAGCACTTGTCCCTCCCTTACCCAAGGGGGCCGAGCAGGGAACCTCCGACTGAGAAGCAGGGCATTTTACCCAGTGGACACCGGGCATGTTCCTCAGCCGGGACCACTCAAGGTGCCCATCGCCTTCTTAAGAGTTCAGAGTTATCCCCCTTGAGGTACGGCAAAGGCTCTTGACCTGGAAGTTTGGTGGCTTTTCAAGGAGGGCAGAATACATGTAGCTCACCTTTCCAAAACAGAAACAGACATGAACATGTTTCTCTGCTCTACAGGTGGCTTGAGTGGAAAAGGCACCCGTCCCTCACCCCAGGAACTCAAGCTCTCAGTGATCAGTGAATCACAGCAGCAAGGACAGAAGGAAACCTGGAAAGCCCTGTCAAGTCAGAGCTCCCCACAGAGGAGCTGTCAGGTCCGAGCACTTTCCTCAAGCCTCCTTTGACCATAGGGCATCCCATTGGGTGAATTTCACCCAAACTTTCCCCAAACTGGAAAGTATTGTGTACCAAGTTCCTGGGATGGCCCCTTTAAGCCTCAGTACAGGGGAAACCATTGGGTGTTGTATCCGGCTAGTGCCAACCTTGCCTTACAGGTCCATGCAGATACCAGTCTGAGTGTGGTGCTTCGATTTTAAAATATATAAATATATATATATATACATATGTAAAAGCAGCTCAGACTTACACAGCTACTATATGTCAGACTCAGTCATTAAATAAAGAGAAAAGAGACAAACACAAAAGTGTTGAATGAAACAGCGACAGAAGGGCCGAGCTCCCTGACGGCCACAGAAGCGGGCAGTGCAGTGGGAAGCAGATGCCAGGGGAGTGTAGACTCTCCTGGGCTCTCCCTGCAGGCAGAACCCAGGCTACTGCAGCCCTCCTTCCTCATGGAGCAACCTGAGACCCCAGGCTACCAGAGAAAGCCCTGAAGAGCCTGCCCTGTGGACTCCACCTCCAAGACTGAACCCCAGTCTCACCAGGTTATTTTTCTCTGCTTTTGCTAATCCCTTTTCTCTGAAGAATAACTAAACTCCAGAAATTGGGTATCCTTCCTCATTTCCTCTCAAGGCTATTGGTAAAGTATTTGCTGCCTTACTGATAACCAGCTCTCTGGGAACTCAAGAGAGGGAGATAAGAATTTAAGGCCCAGGACATGTGATCTGGGGCAAGTCCATTAATCTTTATGAATCTCCTCTCTATCTGCAATATGAGAAGAGTAATAGCCAATGTAGATTACTTGTCATGCAGCATTATTGAGAGGCTCAAATGAGAAAATGTACGTAAGGCACCTTTAAACACCATATAATTATGCCATTATTATCATCTATACTGTCAGCATTAAGACAAAAGAGAACAAAGTGTTGGTCAGAGAGATGAGGAGGGGAGCCTCCAGGCAGAATGAATCATGGGATCACATGGTCAGTTCTAGAAGGTCAGTTAGTTTGTCCCCCACATTTCACAATTGAGGGTGAGGGTGACATAATTTGTTGAAGGTCACACAGGTAGCAAGAGGCCCACCTGGGATTAGTACTCAGGTCCTCAGACTATAAAATCCATTCATACTGACAGAAAGGGATAGGACTAATTAATGTCGACTAATTAATAAATGTTTGTCAGTGGATTGATTTCCAGAATAGTATTTGGGAAGGGTTGCTTTGTTCTAAACTATAGGTGGGGATTTGGGGACACAAATTCTTCTATGGAAATGCTTTTAGAAAAGGAGATTATTTCCTAGAAGGGGGAGGGAACAAGTCCCTTCCTGAACCTTAGGCTGAGGGTATGTCTATTTATAGCGGTCCAAGAACCAGAGAGGAGAGAACAGAAAGGCTTTCTGACATTCTCCTCCTCATTTCTGTCAGACACCAGACTTCATTATCTTGTAAAGAACTGGAGAGCCTGACAGACTTCCTCATTCTGCATGCATTCATTAATCCTAAATTACAATAATACCTAAGAGCAAAATGATTCCACACTGGAGACCACCTGGCATCTCCCTAGTTCTCTCCTGGAAGTTTATACCTTACCCCAATACAACCTCTTTGTGCCCTAAACAACTCTCCAAGGGGTTCTAGAAGATGGAGGGTACCCAGAATGGAAAGAGGCTGCAGCGGGTTCCCTCTTTCAGGGTTTTGTACCAATATGCCTGCCCCAAGCCAGTGGGGCCTGTCTAGCATCTCATCATCCTTCTAGCAAATTTGGAATCTGATAGCAGCCACAAGACAGAATCAACTGGCCCCAAATTAACCATTCCTCAATGATAAGTGCACCAGGAAAATATCTTTTATGGGAGAAGGAAAAGAAAGGAGTTAGGGAGAAGATATGGTCAAGGATGTGAAAACTTACCCTAATTACTGACCTTCTTCCTGAGCTTAACCTCCCCAAACTTCTGTCATTTAGCCTAGATTTTACTCTTCTTCCCCTTAGACCAAGACCTTATACCTGAGTTCCCAAGGGGACTTAGAAAAACAGGGTCCCCTGAAGCAGCCCAGGAGAGTCTAACTGGAGAGAAGATAGGGAGTTATGGAGGGAGTTGCCCCTGAAGCCTGGGCTGGGAAGGGAAAGCACTGCCTACATACCCACTGCTGGATGCTAGGGCATCTCCCTCCAATCCATAGTAGTTCCAGCAGTTTTCCAAACTGCATGCATGCAGGATGACAGGGAAACACCAGGGCAGTATTCCACAGGTCCCCTTGCTGCCCACTGAGTCATTTCTGGCTTGGATTAGCTCCTTTAGATGAATGCTCTCCATCTGCCTGATTGTTCTGTTGCACAAGATTATCTCCCTGCAGTGGTTACAAGCCTCTGGTGGGGCTTTCTTTCCTTGGCTTTGGGATGCAGATTTTTTTTTTTGGACACTGGAGCAGTGTCAAGACTTCCTTTTAGTGCGGCAGGCTCCATGCCTAATGTACTATGGTGCAAACCCAGGGAGACATGGAGCCCTGGACTTCTAAATGGGCAGGAGGCTGCCTGCCTCCTGGTATCTATGGTCTTCATTGCTGGGAAAGGAAGCAATAATAGTGGCCTAGCAGAGCTAGATCAGGGGGTTAGGGTGGGTTCTCCTTTTGTCATGACACTCATACTTTGCAGAATCATCAGAGAAGATGCTGAAGAGAAAATTGGGAACCTCGCTTCCAGCTCCAGAGTAGTAACCTCAAGGTACCCAAAGTTACCTTGCAGCTGATTTGTATATATCTTGTATATTCTTCTACACAGAAATGGTGTCTCCTCCATTAGGACAAACTCCTCCTTGAGGACAGACTCAGCACTTAGCTTAGCACTTAATTTACCCAGTACTTAGCTCAGTTGCCTAGCACACAAACAATTACACTTCTGCTTAGCAGATCCTTGTTGATTGAAGAATAAATTCTTGTTGGTTGATTGATTTCCAGAATAGTATTTGGGAAGGGATTCTTCATACCAAGGTTTGGGTGGTGATTTGGGGATCCAAACTCTTCTATGGAAATGTTGTTAAAGGGGGAAAGAACATGTCCTTCCTGAAACCAGGGTTCCAAAGCTGAACCCCTAGAGCAGAAATGTCAACACACTGCCTCATAACCATCAAAATGGACACCAGTGGTGTTGAGGCACTAGCATCCAATCAAAGGTATAAATCTGAGGATTCCTCAGTCAGTTATAACTGTATCTGCTACATGTCATTCTTCTGCACCCACATTCACACATGGTTCTTCTAAATCTTCTTCCTAGTGTTGATCTTACTCTTCCTTTCTACTTCTATAGTTCAGGGTATTATCACCTCACTCCAGACTATTACAAACTGTGTGGCTCCCAGAAGAAGCTTCTTAAAGAATCCTGCCTAAGTCACTTCTTCTTCATCTACTTTCAAAGATTCCCCTTATTTAGGAGATAAAATACAAAAGCCTCTGCTTGGCCCATTCAAAACCAATCTGGCACCAATCATTGTTTCCAATTTAATTTCTGACTGTCCTTGAATGAACCCTGCATTCCCAAGAGACCAGTTTGCTCCTTATACCCTGAGATTTCCAACCTCTTTGTTTTTGTGGCTCACCCTGGTGCAGCGTGATATTCCCTTTTCTCTTCTTATTCAAATCCTACTCATCGTTTTAGGTCTAATTCAAGGTTCATGAAGGTCAAGGTCTTTCATGAAGTCTTTCTTGATCATCCTAACTAAAAAGTAATCCCTTTTTTCTTTGTACTCTTCTCACAGCTAGCCAGGCTCATATCACTTTAAACCTATTAAACATTGTCTACCTTATATTGAGTTATTTTTCATGTTATGCCCTGTCTGCCCAGTTAAGCTGAGCCCCAAGAAGGTAGGACTCTGGCCACCTCTCTTCCCCACAGCACAGCTGAACATAAGATCTTAAACACAGCAGGCACCAAAGTGGGCAATCACCCAGGCTTGAAACCTCAGTATTAACTTACCTACAATGTGATGGGTATTGCTAAACTCCTTCGTTACAAAGGCAAAAATTAAACAATCCCTGTGCCTCAAAGAGTTTACACTCCTTCAGGGAGGTTAATGTGTGAATCTATAAATATACACAAAACAGTCACAAGTAAACAGAAAGTATTGAGAGGTGGGGAGGGGGGGTGAAGGAGACATTAGTAACAGAGAAGGAAGTAGGAAAGGCTTCTTATAATGCTTTAATTGAGTTTTGAAGGCAATTTGGGCTTCATAGAATCATTTCTACTCCTTTTCTTCCTTGCCATGTGCCAAATTCTGTCAAATCTACCATCATAACACCTCTTGCTTCCATCCTTTATTTTCCTTTCACTTCTGGGGCACTACCCCAGTTGAGGTCCTTATCACCTCTTACCTGTCTTACTGAAAAAGTCTCCTAAATGGTTTCTTAGCCTTCAGTCTCTTGCCTTTCCAACCATCCTTCATATAGCTACAAAAAGAACCTTCCTAAGGCACAGGATATTGATATCACTTATCTACTCCAAAACCTTCAATGTCTCTCTATTGCCTCTGATATTTAAGGCTCCAATCTACCTTTTGGGACTTTATTTCCCATAGTTCCCCTTCATATACCTTACATTCCAACCAAACTGGATTACTTCATATGCTATTTCCCATCTTTACACTCCCTTGCTCATTTTCTCTGAACTTCTTTGCCTACATCACATAATAACTTGTATTATATATGTACATGCTATATTATCTCCTTAGAGAATAAATGTACCTTGTGAGTAGGAATTGTGTCTTTTCTTTTTATCCTGGTTTTCCTGGTAAGAGTTAGTATTTGTATGGCAGATAAAGTGGGCCAAAGTTCAAGATCTACTTCTTAACACACACTGGTTGTGTGACCTTGGGCAACCTCTTTGTGCCCTAAACAACTTCCAAGGATATAAGTTACAAAGAAGGTGCTGACCTGCATTGATAGAAAAAGTTTGTCACTTGGGAATTCCCTAGACCAATGAAATCACAGGTCTAGATTCCTAACTGGCCTCCCCAGTGTCAAGCAGTGATTAATTCATAGTAGTCATTTAATAAATTGTTCATTGATTCTAACTGAATTATACATCTGTTTCCTCCATAGTATATCAAGCATAGGGCCCTCTGTATGATGAGTATTCATTAAAAATATGTGAACTAATTTTATCATTTGAAAATTTATTACCATGAGTCCCAGGAAGATATATTTTTGATTTCAAGTTCCTGCTTAGCATAGCATGAAGATATCTTCTTCCAAAATTATAATTATTTCTCCATTTTAGTAGTCCTCTACTCTTTGCTTTTGCCCCCCCATACACACACACACACACACACACGTGTGCAAACATGTTCAAGCACAGTTCTCACAGGACATAGTAATCCTAAACTCCAATGTCTCCAAGCCCAGACTATCCAGCCAGAGTTAAAGTCATATTCATTCTCTGCAATGTGCCCCTGGTTCCTGGAATAATTTACCTGGAGCCTGACAGCCTTGTCTACAATGCTACTTTTAATCCAAGCATCTGAAACTCCCACAGAGTCTCAGGCTCATAAATGAGTTCAAGCCCAGCTTTGTGTTTCAAGGGCTATAGTAGAAGACTAGGGGGTTCTTAGGGGCTTCAAAGATGTTGCCTTGCCTGAATAGGACAGAAACAACCAGAAGGAGGAGGGAGAAAGCATGTGGGATAGGCAGGTCAAAAACTGGCTTTGGGGGGGTAAAAAGTGACCAAGCAGAAAATGTGTTACTCGGAGCAGAGATCACTTGGGCAGAGTCCTGAAAAAATCAAGTGCGACAGTTGCTGTTTTTTCTTCCAGTTTCTTCTTTCTTGTTCTTTGTATGTTGAAATGTCTATATTTGTTGATAACTGTTAAATTCACATCTAACAGAAGATCAAAGGAGTGCAGGGAAGGAACATGAGAGGTATAGAAGCTGGTGATTTGGCTTTGGATCTCCTCCCTTGTATGATAACTCTAGGGGGTTGGAGATTCTGTGGTATCACTAGTCCAGATCATGTCTCCCGTGCTGCAGAGTCCCCACAACTGATGTAGGCCAGTGCATGGAGAAAGCAGTACTAACGTTGTACCATCACACACATCTGACTCAACAGCAGCCAACCTTGCTTCTGGTTTCTGTCCTCAGAGAAATCTCTGTTGATATTCTGGATATTTCCACTGATGCTTCAGTTCATCCTATTTTAGTTTTCCTGGAGTTCTATTTCCTGTTTCTGGGCCATATGAAGGTCGAAATTTCTATGACCAAGCTAGAAAGAGAGAGACTAGAACATAATCTAAGGAGGGGACAGCAATTGTGCAACAGAAACACCCAAGGCAGAACAAGCCTGCCCTCCTGGCTAGGCTGTATACAATAGCCAGGAGAATGAAGGCTGAGCATGCCAGTACAGAGCCAGCCTTCAGCAACAGAGGTCTTTCCAGGAGCTGAGCCCTTTCCAGCTGCAGGGGCCAGCTAAACCCTGCCCACCCCCAGCCTAGAGACTCTAGACCAAAATAATGCCTGTGGTTGTTTCCTGGCATCCTTTGAAAACACACAGATGCTGCCGATAGTCCCGTGCCTGCTGGGAGCTTCTGCCGGTTATTAAGGCCCAACAAACCAAAGAGAGAGAGAGAAGGCAGAAGAAAGTCAGCTGGGTCCAGGACAACAGCGCAAGACACACACATACTGAGCCTGGCCGGTGCAAGGGAATGCTGCATTTAAAGAACCAAAGGGGAGGAAATAAACAGAAAGACGACCAAATCAAAGCAGAAAAATTGTAAGAACTGTTAAAATTCATGAAACCAACCGTTTCCTATATGTGATGTTTTCATGGATGGACATTGGCAAGATTATTTACAAAGTGGGGTATTTTTGAGCAGCAGGCGCACAACATACAGACGGAGACATGGGTTTTCGCATTGTATGTTGATTGGATGGCGTGATTCAGCAGGTAGGTTAAGGAAAATAAGGAACAAAACAGAAAACAATAGAGAAAATGAGTCATCAGGACAAGTAAAAAACTCAAACTCTGAAAATATCACTGGAAGATTATATGATTGAGGGTCATTATTCACATTCTCAAAATGCATCACATCAAAACCTGTCTTTAGAAACCTTAAAGTTCAAGAGACTGAGTGGGAATGTTTTGCATTTCTGATTGTAATTCAAATTGAAAGCATTTTGTGGACATAAAATGCTTTTATTTCCAGGCAAAGAAATTTTGATGGATTTTGATGGTTGTTTGATCCTAACTTGGAGATGCTTCTTTTGAATGCCCTCTGACCCTAAGAACCACACACACATACACACACATAAAACACAAACACACATACACACACAAAAACACAAACACATACACACACCCCCTCATACACTCTTCTTTCCCAGGGGCAGGTCCAACTGGATCTCATTGGCTTGAGTTATACATTTGGGTAAAGAAAATAACATGAAAGGTTTTATCTCAAGAAGAAAACTACTTTCATAAGCTTGACAGACATCTGAGCCAAGAGAAAACACTGTGAATCTCTGACCTTTACTTGGTAAGGGTAGAAAAGCTATAAAGGGGTTTAGGTTGGAACTCCTCAGGGAACAAAGGGTAATACACAGGATTGGACTAGTGTCCAGAGCTTCCATGGCTCAAGTTGCCCAGCTTAATTCCCTCTTGGGGTACCCAGCCTAGAATCCACAGCCAATATAACTGGCCATCTGCTTTCTACAGGAGGCTTGGCAGGCAGCTAGGGACAAAGCTCTACCAGAAACGGAACTTAATCTAATTTTGAGCAGGACAGGCAATGAACAGCATGAGAACACGAGTCTTGGAAATCAAGACCAAACAGAGACCTGGAGAAGAAAAAAAAAAAGCCCACCTCTTTGGAAGCTCATTCATCCCTCTACTGACCAAATCACTCCCAGGAAGGACATATGGAAGTTGGGTTGAACATGCTCAATAGTTTTGAGCAATAATGCTCACTGAAGGTTTGGGCCAAATTATTTTCCTATCTGCTCCGTGTGCTTTACACTAGGTTAGGACATAGAATGTTCAGAATTGGGGTAGAATGGGCAAGGTAGAGATTTGTTATGCACACTAAGAAGCATCAAATTCTTAGAAAAGAACAGAGGAAACCACAGCTATCTCTGAGAAGTGTAGAGGGGGGAAGCCAAAAGTTAGCCCTGTGAACTGCTTGTAATCTGTACTTTTCACCAGGATTTTATGTTTTCTCCCCTGCAGTCCCCCTTCTTCCCCATCCCCATCATCCTAAGATCCCCCTAGGCAGGCACTAGTCACTGTTTTCTGTTCAGCAAGGAAGGGAAATAAATGCAGAACCACTTAAGCCTGCAAACAATGGAGCTGCCTTTTGAGGTGGCTGCATTTTAATCAAATAAACATGATTTCCAAGGAGGGAGCTACTCTGTCCAAGTGTCTTGAGTAACTCCCAAGTTCTTAGGAGAAAAGGTTTTACAGCATGCTGACTGTAGAAGCAATCAGGACCTACCATGCCCAGGTCCCTTGAAAGAAAGTTTACAAGGATCATGAAGATACTACCTTCATGTCTCTATAGCACCCTAACTTGGTGAAACGGATCAGTGTTGATAGCCACTTTTGATAACTTACACCAAACTAGCCCATCTTTTCCTTTAAAAATAGGGTTTTTTGTTTGTTTTAACCCTGGATTTCTTAGGTAAGTAAATTCAGTGCCGCTTTATTTTTTCTTTGTCTGGGAAATGGATTGTTTTGAAGATCATAGACTTAGAGCTGGAAGATTCCTTAGAGATTTTCCAGTCTAATACTATCATTTCAAAGATGAGGAAACTGAGGCCTGGGAGGAAAAAAGGTAAAGTGACTTTTGCCAAGGATCAAGCAGATGTGTATGTTTCTAATCAGATGAAGCAGCTCATGAATTTCTTAACATGACAAAAAAAAAAAAAACAATCTTTCAGAGACTCTAAAACACAAATTCTTAAGATTCCTTATTTCTGTCAAAGGCTGAGGTAAATGAGGGAGAAAGATATGCAATCTTTCTCCATCCCATGGCTTAGCTAAGAGCAAGCCAAAAGACAAGTAGTAGGAACTGGCCACCTTGTATGGCTCTTGTCCTTGGGTCATGTTTCACCCTGGGGATAAGAGTAGGGGAGGGAGGACTGCTCCACAAATATTAGGGATTACCACAAGGCTGAAGTGAGTACACTAGAGGAATAGATAAAGAATAGTTCTTAACATGCTTTCATAACTATGCTCTCCCTGCAGGCTGAAGACTGGAGTAGATGACCTTTTCATGTATCTTGTAGCCCCAGAAGCCTCAGGATGTGAAGAAATGTTTAAAGGTTTTGCTGAACAAGTCATGTCTATGTAGGCAAAGTAAAGTATTTGTTTTAGTTAATTATAAAAATAGCTCAGAAAATATCTACTATTGAAATTTGGGGGTGGACTCTACTCAACAGTAGATAAAAATTATACTTGGATTTATGAGAAACAGCAAAAGACTATAGGATTTTTCTCCAACAGCTGGAGAAGGATTTAAAGCACAAACTCCCTTGGCATGGAAGCCCCTTTCTCCTATTTAGATTTTGCTAAACCTGGACACATAGTAGATTAGTAAAAAGCATCTTAAGATCTTTCCTTTCAATGACTATGACCAAGTTGAAAGAGTTTCCCAAGGAAGATCAATATAGATTAGTCCTTGCATTGAAATTGCCATCCTCACAGAGTAAAGGAGTTGGGCCATGACAGATCTGGTTGAGTGTTCTGAAAAAGCAGTTCTGAGTATTCTGAGATAGTAATTAATTATGTACATGGCAGGACAGTTGCTCATTCTTTATATATGACTTACTGAGAAAGAGTGGAAAGAAGATATTTTTGTTCCCTACTGCTATTTACTGTTGAGAAAAACAGAAGCCCAAAGATACTTCTCCACATTGTATATGTTGTTATTATTGAGAGGAAAAACAAGAAAGAAACAGGAAGAAAGAGAAGAAGAATCCTGCCAAAGAAGCAAAGTTGAAGAGATTTTTTTGCCAATATTAGGATAAGGGTTGCAGCCTTTTCCTAAGAAATTTATAATATTACTTCAGCCAAAGTTATAATTAAGCCTGAAGTTGAAAGAGATGGATACTACAGTTGCTGTAAAAAGCAAACCCAAGCTAAGCAGAGGAAAAGCTTGGAGGATGGAACACTAGAGAAGCAACTTAACAGACCTTTTTGTCCAGCTCAGATGTTGTGTCTAATGAGGTGTTAGTCCAATATAACATGCATCAACTCAGTTTAGTAGTAGAAGCATTTGCTCACACAGAAGCTATACTCATCAAAAAAACTTTTATGGACTGTTTGCAAGACAAAAAGAATTACTGGAGACTACAGTTCCAGAGTTGTGAGTTGTCTTTTGCCACATGAATTGCCTACATGTATGCCTCAGTACCCTAGGACTCAAAGTTTGTTCCTACTCTGTGTGTGTGTGTGTGTGTGTGTGTGTGTGTGTATACATACACACACACAATATTCATTGGTGGGAGTGTTAATTCAGGTTTATGTACAAATTGTTATATAAATATTATGTTTGTACTGCATTTCAATAAATATTTTAGATAACATTTCAAATGTTTTAGTGACTGGTTTATTGATGGGAAAAAGCATTGGTGAAAACTTGTGATCTACAGTATTAGCAATAATGATCAGGAATGAGGATAATCTATAGAGATGCTAGAAATACTGAGGATAACAACTAACCTCTTTGGAGAAGCCCTAAATTGCCAGCTTGGAAAAAGGTCAAAGGGAACATGTCAAAGATAAAAGGAGAATACCCCAAGAGAGGTCTAAGAAGAACATTTCTGGACAGATACTTAGATCCTCAGCACCTATGACTCCACAAGAAATTAAGACTGTGCACATACCATCAAAGTGAAGTGCAGCAAAGCGTTAATCCCATAAGAGTCCAAAATGCCCTGTTCTGGAGGTAGAAGCTATTTGGGAATCTTAATTCTCCAAGTGAGAATTTTATCATGACATCTAATAAGACTTCAAGTATCTGAAGTGCTATCACAAAAAAGAAACATTAGACTTGCTGTGTTTTGGCCCCAGGTGACAGAACCAGAGGCAAGAGGCAAAAACTGTGAAGAAGCCAATAGGGGTTTGATGCCGGGAAAGATTTCAAAACAATTAAAGCTGTCTAAAAGTGGGCTCAGCTACTGGGGGGGCTAAGAGTATGAGCCTCTCACTGGAAGTCTTAGAAAGGAAGATGGATGACCACTTGTAGGGCACATGTTAGTAGGAGTTCCTCTTGGTTTGGATTGGACTAACTGGCAGCTGAGGCACCTTCCAACTCTAAAATTCTATAATACTTAAGATTTATAGGCACAGGGAAAGAAGAATCCAGTAGGTCATCCTGTTTAAAATGTCTTTTCTATACCCAGATCTGGGCTAAGTTCCTGGCCACTCTTCCCAAGACTCAAGCAGCATAGCAGAGATAAGTGAAATTTCTGTCTTAGATCTTCCTCACCTCCATGCCTGCTCTTCTTCATAGTTTTTCCTTCCAGAGTGCTCTGAGGTTATTCCTATATTCAGACTCTAACAAAACCTTCTTTCAGGGACCAATCACACTAACTCATTCACACTATCATGTAAAGGACTCAAAAAGTCCCATACGGAAGTTTTTCCAGAAGTA
>JAJPUD010003181.1:30794-58289 GCA_023553655.1 Myrmecobius fasciatus | reverse complement strand
TATATATATATATATATATATATATATATATATATATGTAAATGTGTGCAATTCTTCTATACATATTTTCACAAATATCAGCTCATTTATTTTAAAATTTAAAAAATTTCTTAGTTCAAAGATTGGATAAAAACAGGCCCATGCTCATAGTTCGCCAGTTTCTGATATAATCCAATTCTCTCACTTTACAGAGAAGGAAACTAAGATCTAGAAAAGAGAACTAGGGTCCTCTAACTAAATCCACAATTTTTTCAATATACCACAGCTTGCAGCAGCAATCAATCTACACTAATACAACAAAAGGGCTGAATCATCAACTCTGAGACAATTGAAGTCAAATACTCATTTCCCTTACATGCACTTCACCCAACAGAAGCACTTACTAAGTATCTGTTGACTAGAATTGAATTTCCTTTTAACTTGACAGCAGAAAGCCTCAACTTTTCCTAGGGGAATCCCTACTTCCCACATGGCTTCACAATGTCACCTGCCTCATGCTTGGGCCAGCATCAAAAGCAGCACATGCTCTAGTGATGTGAGATTACTCACCTTCATCATCAAGACAGCCGTGTTGAGGGCGATCATGGCCATGATGAAATACTCAAAGGGTGGAGACACCACAAACGTCCATGTCTTGTACTGGAAGGACTGCTTGTTCTGAGGCATGTAACGGGTCAGGGGCTTGGCACTGATGGCAAAGTCTATGCAAGCCCTCTGCAGGGAGAGAGGGGGACAGCACAGTGAGCTTGGAGGAGCCAGTGGCAAAGGGAAGCGCATCTCCTCTGAAAAGGTGAAGAGAGAGAACTAAAAACCTTTCCCAGCATCTGTAGTGCCCTTATCCCTCAAGATTGCTGGCAGCCAATATCTGAAAGGGCCTGACCATTGGGCTTCCCAGAGAAGTTCTATTGCCTTTTCCCCAATGACCAGTGTCCCCTTGTAGTAATTAGAAGAATATGGAGTTTTACAGTTTGTTTACAAACTATATTTTTGTACAGTTACCGTTACATTATCTTTTTAGTCTCATAACCACCCCCATGTGGCTAGAGGTACTACAATTATTATCACCATTGAACATCAAAATCTGAAGTGATTTGGTCACTCATTAAGCATGTGATCTTGTCCAAGTAATAGAAGAGCAGGAATTTGAACTCGGGTCCTCTGACTTCCAAACCAGTGCTTTTTATATACTACATTGCTGTTCCTATGATGGCAGTAACTACTCTACAACCTCTGTGCCTCAGCATAAATGCCCAGAATTGCCAATCACATATAGGCTGGAACCTATAGGGTCTATAACTGTTCAAGCAGAATGGGTCCCAAACTGAATGATTTTGAGGAGGGAAGAAGGCCCAGGAACCACTACAGGTTCTTAGTCAAGCTTGGATAATAGAGTTTACAGTTAGAAGTGAGAGGGGCCATTAAGTATTTCCATGACTAATAAGATCTCTTTCCCCAGAAGACTGTGAGCATTTGAGTCAGGTTCAAGATAAAGTAAGTCAATTCATATAAGTCAAAGCATGGCAAATTTGCTTTATCTTTTGCCTTTAAGAAAGAGGTACATATGATGCCCAGGAACTCTTCAAAACCCAGGCAATGGACTAGAGTTTTGACCTTAATTAAATATCTACTTGCCTTATATTTGTAAAATTACAATCCTACTCAGTCCTGGATTTGGGATAGGGAAGGAGATAGTGGTGTAGAGATATAGGGAGATAATCTAGCTAGTACTGCTTTCCAATAAAAGGTACTTTTAAAGGAAGATCAGATTTTTAGTAACAATCCTACTTCCTTCAGCAACACAAGCCTCTGTTTCCCTGCCTGATAGATTCAGCAAGGTAAAACCCAGAGCTAGAAGGCAGAAAAATACACTATCTCCTCACAGGGAGCCCATGGGCACCAAAACATTCCCCCTCATTACTGTACCACATTAGAGAGTCCCTGTGCTCAGTCAAAAGTCATACTCTCACAAGGGCAGCCATTACTGGACTGTGCCATGAGTAAATGAAGAATTTTTCATGTGGGATTTAGGTGTCTTACTGTAGAGACTGGTAGAAAAAGTCATACTTCCAGAAGCAAAATGGTTTCCTATCCAAGAATCAATAGATAGAGAAATTACTACTTTTCTGAAATATCAAATCCAATGGCTTTCTTTACAAATCAACCCTGGTTTATAAATAAGGAACAATAAATTTGGCCTCAGCCACTTAATACTTCCTGGCTGTGTGACCCTGGGCAAGTCACTTAATCCCAATTGCTTCAGCCAAAAAAATAAATAAATAAATAAATAAATAAATAACAAATAAAACAGAGAGATGGTTTGTAACCCCAGGTGCATTGACACAGCATTACCAAGAACCTGGTGCTGCTGAGGTGGAAAGAGAGAGGCCTCCTCAACAGCCCCAGATGTCAGCCAGGAACTCTCCCCTCACCACCTGCTGGGGTTCTTCTGTGGAAGGCCAGGACTCACAAGGTACCTCATTCTTCTCCAAACTGCATTCTGACATCACTTTGTCTCCCTGCTCCTGGAAGGTGATGATGATCAATGCCACAAAGATATTGACGAAGAAAAAGGGAAACACAACAAAGTAGACCACGTAGAAGATTGACAATTCCATTCGAAAGCCAGGACTTGGACCCTGTTCTTCATATGTTGCATCCACCGAATGTTTCAGAACCCTGGAAACAAATAAGAGAAGAGGACTTAGTTTCTGAGACACAAGGTAGAATCTGCATTTAGGAAACAACTCCCCCCAATGAATGTGGGATAGCAGAAAGATCAATGGACTATGAGTCAAAAGAGCCAGATTATATTCCTAGTTCTGCCATTTCTTCTGGAATTTTCAAAATTCCATTTCATGATGATTTGGGTTTGTTTTACTCTAATTTTCAAAACTACAAATTTGGTTAACTCTTTTATCTTTTGTTGATGTATATTCTGAAAGATATGATTTTTCACTCTAAGGACTTTTTGTTAAATCCCAGAAATTTTGGTATATAGTCTTATTACTGTTATTCTTTTTTTTCTAGAATTTATTCTCTGACACACTAATGCTCAAAATACTTTTAAATTTTCATTTAGATCTATAACTTTTGTTTTCATTCCCTGTATTATTTTATATCACTACATTATGGTCCATAAAAGATGTGATTAATATTTCCTTTAGAAATTTGTAATTTTGTGTTTTAGCACATTGTTTATTTTTGTAAAGATATCGTGTAGAGCTAAGAAATAAGTATTTTCTACATGGCAACAACAAGACTATATGATGATCAATTCTGTTGGACATGGTTCTTTTCAACAATAAGATGTTTCATACCAGTTCCAATTGTTCATTAAAGCCATAGAGGAGGGCAGAGTCAAGATGGTGAACTGCAGACAGCATTCTCTGTGAGCTCCTGAGACCTTCCCTCAGACCCAGACAAATTGAGCCTCCAAACTGGTTTTGGAGTGAGGGCTCCACCAAACACTTGGACTACAAGGCACTTCTATCAACAATCTACTTTGAAAAAACTCCGGAGAAGGTTAGCCTCAGGGGAATCGGCCGCTGGCCACAATCAGACGCCAGGGTGCAGCAAGGGGGGAAGTCGGACAGAAGCGGGTTTTAGGCAACCAGGAAGCCCCTGGGAGACACCTGGGCTACTTTGCTCTGCTTGCGGGCAGGTGCTTTGGCAGATCTGCCTTTGGTAAAGGGTGGATTGAGAGCAGCTGAAAACGTGGTCCTAGTGCAGATTTAGCTGCCCAGCCTCAGACAGGAAGTCAACTCAGCAAACTGCCCCAGGGCAAATTGAAACCACTGCAGAATCCCCTGCTGGTGACTGATACCTCAGCTCAAAAGCATGAGTAAGAAGCAGAAGAAAGCTCTCAACACAGACAGCTTTTACGGAGAAAAAATAGGGCAGTCCCCAGATCCTGAGATTCTGAAAACAATCCCAGATGAAGCCACAAAGGCAGACTTAAGCTGGTCTCCCTTTCAGAAGGCTTACCTGGAAGATTGCATAAAGAGTCTCAAAAGAGAGCTAGAAGAAGAATGGGGAAATAAATTGAGATAAGTGCAACAGAGATATCAAAAACTGGAAAATAGGACTGGTGAAGTGGAAAAAGACAATTCACTGAAAAATAAAACTGGCAAAATGGAAAAAGAATGCATTGAATCAAGAAATTCAACTGGCCAGCTACAAAAGGAGCTAAAAAAGATAACTGAAGGAAATAATACTTTGAAAATTAAAATTGAACAAACAGAAGTAAATGACTCAATAAGACTTCAAGAATCAGTCAAACAAAAACAAAAAAATGAAAAAATAGAAGAAAATATGAAATATCTCCTAGGAAAAACTGACTTGGAAAACAGATCCAGGAGAGACAATCTAAGGATTATCGGACTCCCTGAAAGTCAAGATGAAATAAAGAAAGCCATATGAACCCAGGGAGAGGCCTGTGGGATCTGAGTGTGGACCACAACATAGCATTTTCACACTTTCTGTTGATGTTTGCTTGCATTTTGTTTTCCTTCTCAGGTTTTTTTCTTGTAGATCCAATTTTTCTTGTACAGCAAGATAAATGTATAAATATGTATACATATATTCGATTCATCATATATTTTAACATAATTAACATGTATTAGACTACCTGCCATCTAGGGGTGGGGGTGGGGAGGAGAAAAAAAATGTGGAACAGAAGGCAAGGGTCAGTGTTGAATAATTACCCATGCATATGTTTTGCAAATAAAAAGCTTCAATAAAAAAAGAAATAAGTATTTTCTTTAATATTCCTATTCAAAAGATGCCATCTTTTAGCTAAATTCTCCAACAATTTGTTCAGTTCAGTAATTTTCTTTTTATTTCTCTTTCTTTTAGATTTTTCCAAGTTTGATAGAGGTATATTAAAAGCTTCTTGCAGTTATATTGTATTTTTTGTTTTGGTCATCATTATGATCATTATGAATTTCAATGATATACCAGTAGGCACATGTATGTTTATTACTGATATTGGTTTATTATACTTCCTTTAAACATTTAATATTCTCTATCTCAATATTTAAATTTTCATTTTTGCTTTGTCTGGCAGCATGATTATACTTTCTCTAATAACAATAATAGTTCACATTTATATTGTGCTTTAAGTTTTTTGATTGTTATTTTTTACAGATAGAATCTCATTTGATCTTTGCAACAAATTTATGAGGAAGGTACCATTATTATCTCCATTTTCAGACATGAAAACTGAAGCACAGTGGATAGAACACCAGCCCTGAAGTCAGTAGGACCTGACTCAGACACTTCTGATCTCAGACACTTAACACTTCTAGCTCTGTGACCCTGGGCAAGTCACTTAACCCCAATTGCCTCAGCAAAAAACAAAAACAAAAACAAAACAAAACAAAAAAACTTTGAATCTCAGAGAAGTAAGTGCCTTGCCCAGGGTCATACAGCTAATAAACATCTGAGGTAGAATTAAAACTTATCACTGCACACAGTACATCATATTTTTTATATGGACACAATCTAGGACCAGATCATAATGTGATATGGATCAATGTCTTGAGCTAGCAAGCATAAGCCATTCTCCTCTTCATCATTCTTCTTGTCCTCTTTCCATTTTTCCTACCCCAGCCTCTTCAAAATTGGAGTCAGAAAAGCAGGATTTAGTCCCTGCAGGGGACTGCTCCTAATCTCCTAAGGGGAACATTAAGGGACATTTGTGTAGATAAGGGTTATTACCATATGTGAGTACTGACCTCTTCCTGGGGCCTGTTCCCTAGCCAGAGTTTAGACCCCCTTTGTGTTAGCAAACATGACAAACCAGTTCCCATGAGGACAAAAAAGAGAGCTGGTTTTGTGTGTGTGTGTGTGTGTGTGTGTGTATGTATGTATGTGTGTGTGTGTGTGTGTGTGTGTGTGTGTGTGGCAACACATCTGTTTAGCATGGTGCCTGTTCCAATGTAAGCATTTAAAAAATACTTATTGACCAACTGACTCTTTAGCATGATGAACAATGAAAAAAGTGTTAGAATTGGAGTAAAAAAAAATGAATTCAAATTCTGACTCTGCTACTTACTACTGCTACTACCTGTGTAACCTCTTTGTGTCTCAGTTTCCTCAATAGAGTGAAAATGTTTAATTAGATGGGCCCTACTATCCATCCCAGCTGTAAATCAATGATCTTCTGTGTGTTATTTAAAAGGGATACTTACTTAAAAGCTCTCCAACTCTTGGAATCATATATGAAAATGCATATTAATATCAAATTGTGTTGCAGCCCTCTCCCCTCTTATGCTCATTCCTGAAATCTTTAAAAAGTCAAGATGATATCAGATTATTTACCACTTCAGGGAAGGAGAAAGGGTTAGAATTTGGAACTCAAAACTTTAGCCTCTATCCAGAAAAATGTTTAAAAATTGTTTTAACATGTAATTGGGAAAAAAATGTTATGTTAAAATAAATAAAGACAGCAAAATACATTGCATTTTTCCTAGTTAGGCTCTCTATTGTTGATTAAAACAATTCATTAAGCAAAGAAAATAAATACAGCATAGCATAATGTATATTATACCTTGGCAAATATATAATGGTATATGTAATATAATATTCTCTATGATGTTAAGACCTGGGTTCAGATAATCAGGATGATTTCAGAAAGGCCTGGAGAGACTTACATGAACTGATGTTGAGTGAAATGAGTAGAATCAAGAGAACAATGTACATAGAAACAAGAAAATTTATGTGATGATCACCTCTAATGAATATGGCTCTTCTCAATAATGAGGTGATTCAGGCCAATTCCAATAGACTTGTGAGGGAGAGAGCCATCTGCATCCAGAGAGAGGACTATGGGGACTGAATGTGGATCACAGCCTAGTATTTTCACCTTTTTGTTGTTGTTTGTTTGCTTTTTGTTTTCTTTCTCATTTTTTTCCATTTTTGATATGATTTTTCTTGTGCAGCATGATAATTATGGAAATATGCATAGAAGAATTGCACATGTTTAACATATACTGGATTACTTGCTGTCTAGGGGAGAGGTGGGGGGAAGTAAGGGAGAAAATTTGGAACATAAGGTTTTTCAGGGGTGAATATTGAAAACTATCTTGGCATATATTTTAAAAATAAAAAACTTTTATTTTTAAAAAGAGAGAAAGAGAAAGACCTGGATTCAAATCTCATTTTAGGCACTTACCAGCTGTGTGACTTTTAGGAAGTCACTTAAATCTTTTGTGCCCCAGTTTTCTCATTTGTGAAATGAGAGAGTTGGGCTTCTTAGGATCCTTCTAATTCTAGGTTTATGACTGTATGATATCCCTTAGGAAGGATCCTCCCAAAAGAAGCTATCCAGTTTTCTCCATGAGAATTTCCTTGTGTTCTCCAGAGTACTCAAGCATTATCCATCCTTCTCCTCCCTTCCCCAGCCACCCAGAACCTGGTGACAACTCACGTTGGCCACCCTTCTCCTGTAGACACTGTGAAAAGAGTCAGCAAAGCCCAAAGCACATTGTCATAGTGAAAGTCGTATTTCTTCCATTGTCTGGGTTGAGCCTCCACTTCATCCTTTTCATAATCCAAATACTGACCCCTGAAAATGGGAGCACAGGGAAAATTAGGAAGAGAAGCAATGTTGGGGATATGTTCTTTCCCTACAGGAAGCATGTATCAGAGAGAGGGAGAGAGGAAGAGACATAATCCCTTTGCTAAGAACTCATTAGCATCACTGCCTTCTTGTACACACATTCAATCCCTTGAGTCTGGTGGAATTCTCAATTTTCTGAGTTAGTGTTCTTGACACATGGATGACACATTAAAAAACTCTCTATACCCTGATCTATATCTGTCCGCTGGATCCAGATAGTTCTGGAAAAGAAAGAAGACAGGTGACCAACCTTGCACATCTCTTTCTTACTTAAAGTCATTTCACTTGCATGTCATGGCATCATCTTCCATATGCCATGGTTCTTTTCAAGAAGGATAAATAGCAATATTAGAAAAGTAATCAGAAATACATTGTGCACAGTAACAGCAAGATTATGTAATGATCAACCATGAAAGACTTGGTTCTTCTCAACTGTTCAGTGTTCAAAGGAACACTGGCATTGAAGGAAATGCCAATAAACTTTGGATAGAAAACTATCTTCGTCCAAAGAGAGAGCTATGGAGATTGAATGTGTCAATATGCTATGTTTACTTTTATTTCTTTTTCTTCTGTTTTCTTTCCCTCTCATGGTTTTTCCCTTTTTTTTTTTTTATTTTTCTCTCTCAACATGATTCACAAAGAAATGTGTATTTAGGAGAGCTTTGTAAGGGTCAGTGTTGAAGAATTACCCATACATATGTTTTGCAAATAAAAAGTTTTAATTTAAAAAAAAGAAATGTGTATTTAAAAAATTTATGCACATGTATAACCATAAAAAAATTAAAAAGGGGGGAAAAAGAAAAGTAATATATTCTAGTGGAAAGAGAACTTACTCTGAAATCAAGGGACCTGAGTTCAAAAACTGCCTCTACCTATGTGACCTTGGGCAAGTCACTCTGAGACTCAGTTTACTCATTTGTAAAACAAAAGTATTGAATAACATGGTCTCTAAAGTCCCTTTCAGTCCTAAATCTATGATCCTTTGAATTGTGTTGACTTTTCCCCTATAAAATGCTGATTCTAAAGTTGTATTGGAAAACCCAAGAATTTTGGTCCAATCCTTGATTATAGTGTTAGCCAACCAGCTGCCCATCTATAAGCAATAAGATCTAGAAACTCACAAAGATTTCCCTAAAGGGAGTTGATCTTCCACCCCTTCCTCAATAACCATATAGCCTATGCTCAATGTGACTTCATGAATTATTCTTCTTCTCTTCTTTTTCCTCTTTCTCCTCCTCCTCCTCCTTCTCATCCTTCTGTCTCTGCTACTCTCTCTCTCTGCCTTTGTTTCTCTGTATTCTCTATATCTTTGACTCTTCTATCTCTATCAGTCTCTGTCTCTCTTCCCCTCTCCCTCATTTCTCTATGTGTGTCTCTGTCTCTCATTTCTATTTCTGTTCATATCTTTGTCTTTTTGTTTCTGTCTTTATCTCCAGGGTGCTCTCTCTTCTCTCTGTCTCACCTGTCTCTGTTTCTCTGTCTTTCCTGCCTCTGTCTGTTTCTGTGTGTGTGTGTTTGTCTGTCTCTGTCTCTGTCTTTCTGTTTGTCTCTCTCTCTCACTGTGTGTCTCTTTCTCCCACACTCATATTGCACCATGGTCATATAAGTGGTTCTGGTCACTTGGGTTTGGCTTACTGAGCAGTGTGGGCTCAATTGCCCCAGAAGGGACAGAAATCTTTAGGTAATAAAGTAAGGATACGTTTTGAGATTAGACTCATCATGAAAAGATCAAGCTTTCTTGCATGGGCCTCAATAGGCCTTTTTATTTTATCTTCACTCCAGTTACATACTTGCTAATTTCCTCTGGGTAGATTTTTACCCGGCCCCTCATCTCTACCTTCCACCATTTAGACTAAATCAATAGGCCAAATGGCCTTACAGGAGTACATTTTAGTGTCTGTTACTATGTAGTGTTACCATGTTTGGCTACTGATTATTCCTAAGCAACGTTACTATGTTTGGTTACTGAGAAGTATTGACTTGATCTGGTTAATGATTTTTGAGAAGGGCTATGTGAGGTGGGAAGAAGCTGAATCAGCTCTGTCAGGGGGTGGACTTGGAAAGGTCATTTGATTCCTCTGAGTGTCAGCTTCATCTATAAAATAGGGACAATGAGACTTTCAGTACTACCCAGGCTGCTAAATGGTATAATGGATAAAACACTGTGCTTGAATTCAGGTAAAACTGAGTTTAAAGCCTGCCTCAGATACTTACTTTTCGTGTGATCCTGGGCAAACTATTTAACTTCCATTTGCCTTATTTTCTTCATCTGTAAAATGGTAATAATTATATCTCCTATCTCGCAGAGTTGTTAGGATGATGAGATAATATAAGATTTGTAAAGTGATATATAATAAATGTTAGCTCTAATGATGATGATGGTGATGAGCCTCTCAGGACATGAAAAATTCTGGCACAAAGTACATTGTAAATCTTAAAGAAGTAAAGAGATATGAGTTGTTGCTAGGTAATGTTGCTATGTTGAGGTTAGTGGTTGTTAAGCATTTACTGTCTTATCTATGGAGCAGCAGGGTGGCACAGTGGATAGAATGCTGGGCTTGGGAACAGGAAGCCAATCTCAGAAACTTTTTAGCTGTGTGAGCCTGGACAAATGACTTAACCTGTTTGCCACTGGAGAAGGGAATGGCAAACCACTCCAGTATCTTTGCCAAGAGAACCCCATGGACAGAGGTCCACTGAATCATGAAGAGGTGGACACAACTGAAATGACTGAACAACAACAATGCCTTAACTATAGCTAGTCCCTCATACTGAGAGGTCTCTTCCATATAGATTAGACTAACTCCAAAACTTAAAACCACATCTGCCAAACCCTGGTTGCCCTTTAGAGCCCATGACAAAGAAACTGTGCCCTCAAGATCTCTGGGTTGGTGGCCCTGGGAGGTCTTTGATCTATTGAAGACTTAATGTAATGATAGCCCTGGCTGTGACTCAGTTTACCTGCAATCCCTCTGCAGCTCTTTGGATTCATCTGTGCAATAGAAGAATTTTCCTTTGAAGAGCTGTACGGCAATGACGGCAAAGATGAACATGAAGAGCATGTAGACAATGAGGATATTGAGGACATTCTTCAGGGAATTTACCACACAGTCAAACACAGCCTGTGGAGAGAAAAGCATGAGAGAGGACAGAGCAGGGGAGGGGGCTGAGCAGGGTCTCTGGGAGGGTGAATGTGAGAGTTGGGGTATGGGGCAGATGAGCACATCTGTAACAGTGATGAAGAAGGGCTTGTATGGGCCAGAGGCCACGCTCAGCCTATGGAAAGAATTGTGGGGAAATGAGGGATGGTGGGAAGACAAAGGGGAAGAAAAAAAGAAAAATTAAAATCAAAGCCACCACTAAGGTGAGGATCTTGTTCACTCTGGGTGTTTATGGGGCAGAGGAAGAAAAGGCTGTCTCAGGCTTGCCAGCTATAGTTCAGGGCTGCTCTCATCTCCCTGTTATTCTAGGACTGGAAAGAAATCAGAAACTTCTTAAAGTGGGAGTTTCCAGAGGGCAAGATTCATGTCTTATTTCTACCAGATTAGACTTGAATTCAAGCCTTTTCCATCTTGACCACCTGCTGGCTGGTTACACCAAGAAGTCAGGTGCCTGCCTCATAGAGGATGGTGTGTTATGGGAGAAAAAAAGCTGAAGCCAAATCCTACTTTTGTCACTTACTATCCATGTGATCTTGGGCAAACCATTTCACTGTCCTGGGCCTTGGTTGCCTCATCTGTTAAGTGAGAGTGTTGTACTAGATGAGGCCTGAAGTCCCTTTTAACTCTCATTCTTTAATCCTCTGCAAGGGCACCTGTGTTTCTCTAGCACAGTCTATCTTCTGACCAAATCAAGGTCTCTGCAGCTTGCCAAACAATATCTTCTACTCAAGGCTCTTGGGCAAATGGTTTCCATGGGCTAGATCCTCCTTAGGGACTCAGAGGTCACCTGATACAATCACTCAAATGGTGGGCACAATGTTGAGAAATTATTTCTGTAAACTCAACCTATCAAGAATATAGAGAGGATATATACTGCAGGGTATAGATGACCTATTCCCTATGACCTAGTGTAGAGAAGACCTGGTATGCAAGGAGCACTGGACTTCAGAAAACCTGGGTTCAAATCCTGACTCTAATAATTACTAGCTGTTATCATTTTGGTTAAGTTATTTCATGTCTCTGGGCCTCAGTGTCCTGATCTGTAAAATGGGAATAATACTTGCACTACCTACCCTCACAGAGTTATTGCAAAAATAGCACTTTATAAAACTTTAAACTATATATAAATGAAAATTATCATCACAACAGGCCAGTATTCTAAAAGATCCTGAAAATAGTTTGTCTAACTCTAGCCAAACAAGTGGTGCTCTTAGCAGCACTTATTTACTTCTTCATTGGGCCTAGTTGGAGATTAGCAAGAAGGAAACTCCAGCAGTGCCTGAAAGCAGGACTAGTATGGGGACAGAGCTTCCTATTTGCCAAGATCTAACCAAGAAGCAGGCCTCTTTGGAACTCCTGACTCCCTGCTTATTCTGAGACAGAAAGCGTTCCAACTAGGCCCATAGGTGCAGGCCTTGAGGTGGAAAGAGAAAGGAATGGCTCCTCCACTTTCCTTTAGGTATTCACTGACTGATGCTCTGTGCTCCCTGGGCTGTGTTGAAGGATAATGAATGACACATATTTGTGAAACATTGAGAGGAAGATTTGGAGTTAATAACTCAAAGAATTCAATTTTACCTAAACATTTTAGACAAAGTCCCTCCTGTGGAAGGACTCATCTTCACCTTTCTAGATCCTCTGGGCCAACCCTTTCTTTCTTGAGGTGATCAATATAAATCCAACTTTCCCCTTCCCCTTTGCTTCAAAGATCAGAACCTCTCCCTCCCTTCTTTCACTTTAGGTATAAAACAAGAGACCAAAGCAATCAGTCCCCCAATCCAAGATCCATCCCTTTAGGGCCTTAATTCCTTCAGGAGCTAACCTTTAATTTTGGCAAACGTTTGATGGTCTTCAGAGGTCTCAGGACTCGGAGTACTCGAAGTGACTTGATTGTGCTGATGTCTTTCCCTTTTCCTCTAGAAAGGGAAAAGCCACAGAGAAAAGAAAACAAGGAGGGAAGAATTTGGCTTGTGTTTGGCTCTCAAGAACCCCCCTCTCCACCCCATTGTACCCACATGCACCACTGCAGGCTTTGGGCAGAATTCATTCTGTACACCAAAGTCCCTAGCCCACTGCTAGGCAGGACTGAGGGGCTCAGTTTCAGCCACAGAAACATTAACTGCCCAAACTTTGTCCCTATACTGCAGTCTGTGGATACATCAGCATCTCTTCTCTTTCCTGGAAAATTCTCACAAACACATGAAGGCAGGTGTAAGGAAATCTGCTTACACAGAGCAGAGCAAACTTCCTATCTAGGGGAGGAAAAGGATGAGGAGAAGGAGCAGGAGAAGGGCAAAGAAATCCCTCCTCATGGACAATCCAGACTGGAGATCTCCTTCACCAAGAAGAAACATAGCTCTAAAGCACAGATTGATAGCCACATATCCCCTTCTGTTATAAGAAGGAAGAAATAATCAGCTCAGAACTTCATGGGGAGAAAGAAGCAGCAAACTTTGGTTTAGGCAGAATAAGGTTTCCATCTTCAGGGAAGAGGAACAGTTCCTCAACCTGATCAACTTCCTATGATAAGCCATGCTAAGCCATGTAACAAGGAAACTGTTACATGGCTGAAATTGCATTACCCATTCAGTGCATGCAGATGTTGCCCTGGTTGGGAGTGTATGAGAGGAAACAGTTATAGACCAAACACAAGAGCTTAATACTAAGTGCAGATGATGTCAGAACCAATAGAAAATATGAAAATTGTCGGGTTCCCCCTCCAAGGACTGTGAGATACAGCATCTTGGATCTATGGGAAACAGCCCCAAGACCTCCCTTGATGCTTTATTTATACCATAAGGACAGAGGGAAGCATAGAAATAGAAACAGAAGAGAGAAGAAAGGGGAATAGGGAATGTTGAAAAGGAAGAGGAGGAAGAGAAAAGGAATAAAACAAAAAGAGGGATGGAGAAGGAAGAGAAGGGGACAAGAAAGAAATGGAAATAGCAAAGGAAAAGGAAGGGAAAGCAAAGAAAATACAGAGGAAGCAAGGAAGAGAAGAAAAGGAGGGACAGAATTCTGCTCTTGTCCACATTAACCCTTAGGACTGATGAACCTGTTAAAAACCCACCTCTTTGGAGGAGAGAGTAAAAGTAACTGGGTCTGTAGCTTCCCAAGAAGTCTCATGAAGCAGACTGGGCTCCTGAGGCAGCTGATGAGTTAAAATTCTCTATTTAGTTTCACCAATGCTTTCCAATTCTAGTACTGAGAACACAGACTCTCAAGACTAGGTTTCCAAGCCCTATCCTCTTTAGGCCCTGAGTTTAGTCTCTGGCTAGGCAGAGGCAGCTGAGTGGATCCAGTGGGTAAAGAATACTGGCGTAGGAGCTAGAAAGAACTGAATTTAAATCCTGCCTCTGGCCCTTATCATGTGTGATTTTGTACTTTTCTAATTTTACCTAAAGGTAAACTTCTTGTCTGGTTTTTTTTTTCTTTCTTGTGTTTTTTTTTCTCCTTTTGGTTGATTTTTCTTGTACAACATAGTAAATATGGAAATATGTTTAAAAGATAGGATAGAATGAGATCATATTAACAAAGTGCTTTAAAAACCCTACATTAGTATATAAAGATTGTTGTTATTATTAGCTAAGTCAGGAAAAGACCCCATTAAGCTTTGTGATTCTGGCTATTCAAGAATGCCATCACAAATGATTTTTGATATGGAAGGTGGAATGGTTTTGTTCTAAGAAAACACAGACTCATAAGGCAAGATTAGTTCTCATGTGTTCTGAAGATAACAGAAACCCCAAGTTCATATAGCCAAGAAAGAAGATTAAGAATCTGGTTGGGAATGGGACAACTGATGCCTACTTCTAATATATAGGCCCAAACACCCAGTATTACAAGATACAAATGTCCAGAAAGTTTGTCTGGAAGCACCAAAAAAATCAGAAAGAGATCAAGGTCCAAATTGGGTCCTCAGACCAGCACCAAGGGAAGGCCTTTGGATCTGCATGGGTCTCCTGTCTACCTTCAGGCAACTCAAGGGGGAAGAATCACTAATGAATGCTAAGAAGGGGAAAAAAGTCCCTTACTAGATTTGAGATAAGGTAAGGGATATTCAGTGAATCTAAACTCCTGTAGAATTCTTCCTGAAGAATATCAGTAAAGGGAAAAAGCATTTCACAGAAGATAATATTCGAGGGGAGGAAAATCAAACCCAGGAAAAGACTGCTGCTTCGTGGTAAATAGGACAATGGCAGCAGACAAAAGTACAAAGGCAGGACTATTTAATTCTTATCTAGCTTCTGTTTTCTCTTCCAAGGATACTGATCTTTGAATTGAGAAAGATGGAATAAAAATCATTAGTACTGAGATGAAATTCATTATTAATGGGGTGTTAGTAAGAGAACACCGTGCTAGTTTCATGAGTTCAATCACTAGGTACAGAAAAATTTTATCCTAGGATATTGAAAGAACAGACAGATATCATTACTAAGCCACAATCAGTGATTCAGTGAAAAATAATGAAGAATGAGAAAGGTACCACAGTACTGATGAAGGAAAAATAGTAGTTCAATTTAAAAAAGAAAAGAGAGTGCAAACTATAGGCTGGTGATCTTGACTTTTGATTTCTGGCAAAATTACTAAACATATGATTAAAGGAATAGTTTGTGGAATCGTAATAAGGATAAGTATGGCTTCATCAACAAGAGGTCCTGCCAAACTAATCACAATTTCTTCTCTGACAAGGTAACTAAACTAGTAGACTAGAGGAATGTTGAAGACATAGTTTTATCTAGATTTCAGCAAAGCATGTGACAAAATTTCTCATGCTGCGTTTATAGATAAGTTAGAGAGATGCAGACTAAATGGTTGTGCAGGTAGGTTGATTTAGACAGGTTGAACGACAGGACCAAATGGTTGTTATTAATGGTTCAGTGTCAGTTTGGAGGTAGTTATCTGGCAGAATGCCCCAGGGATATGTCCTTGGCCCTATGCTATTCAACATTTTTTTTTCCAATGGCTTGAATGCATAAAGCATACTTGTCAAATCTGTAGATGTCATGAAGCTAGAAGCAATAGCTAACGTGTTCTGTGACAGTCAAAATCCCCCCAAAATCTCAGCTGGCTAGCATTATGGGTCAAATTTAATACATTTGATAGAGAAAAATTCTACAACTGGGTTCAAAAAAAATCAACTTTTATAATTTTAAAAAATGGAAAACATAAAGATGGAAAATGGAAAACAGGTTCAGACATTCTAGAGAGCCATCCATGTGAGCCTAATAAAAGTTTATAGAATCAAGTTATTCCTCAACTGATAAATAGTCAAAGGATAAGAATGACTTTCAGATGAAGAAATTAAAGCCATTTCTAATCACAAGAAAAAATGCTCTAAATCACTACTAATTAGAGAGAGGCAAATTAAGATAACTCTGAGATACCACCTTTCACCTCTCAGATTGACTAAGATGATAGGAAAAAATAATGATAAACATTGGAGGTGATATGGAGAAACTGAAACACTAATACATTGTTGGTAGAGTTGTGAAATGATTCAACCATTCTGGAGAGCAATATGGAATTATGCATAAAGGGCTATAAAATTGTGCATACCCTTTGTTACAATAGTCTTACTCTTGGGTCTGTCTCCCAAAGAGATAATAACAAAGGAAAAAATATATATGCAAAAATGTTTGTAGCAACTATTTTTGTAGCAGTGAGGAACTGAAAACTGAGTGGATATCCATTAGTTGGGGAATGACTGAATAAGTCATGGTATATGAAGGTAATGGAATATTACGGTTCTATAAGAAATGATGAGCAGCAAAAAGTTATCAAACTATGCATACCCTTTGACCCAGAAGTGTTTCTATTGGGCTTATATCCCAAAGAAATCATAGGAGAAGGAAAGGGCCCCACATGTGCAAGAATGTTTGTGGCAGCTCTTTTTGTAGTAGCTAGAAACTGGAAACTGAATGGATGCCCATGAATTGGAGAGTGGCTGAATAAATTATGGTATATGAATGTTATGGAATATTATTGTTCTGTAAGAAACAACCAGCAGGACGATTTCAGAGAGGCCTGGAGAGACTTGCATGAACTAATGCTCAGTGAAGTGAGCAGAACCAAGACATCATTATTCACAGCAACAACAATACTATAAGAGGATCAGTTCTAATGGACATCACTCTCTTCAACAATTAAATGCTTCAAACCAGTTCCAATTGTTCGGTGAAGAAAGCCATATACACCCAGAGAGAGGGATGTGAAATGTGGACCACAACATAACATTTTCATGTTCTCTATTGAGGTTTGCTTGCATTGTATTTCCTTTATCAGATTATTCTTTCTTGTAGATATGATTTCTCCTGCACAAAAAATGATGCAATAACTATACATATATTCAATTTCTTAAGTATTCTAACATAATTATCATGTAGTGGATATCCTGCCATCTAGGGGAGGGGTGGGAAGTAGGGGGGAAAAATTTGTAACAGAAAGCTTTGTAAGGGTTAATGTTTAGGAATTGCCCATACATATGTTTTGCAAATAAAAAGTATTAATAAAAAAAAGAAAGAAATGATGAGCAGGCTGACTTCAGAAATTCCTGGAAAGATCTACATGAACTGATGCTGAATCAAGTAAGAAGAACCAGGAGAACATTGTACACAAGAAAAACAAGATTATGTGATAATCAACTGTGATAGACTTGGCTCTTTTCAACAATGCAGTGATTCAAGGCAATTCCAATAGATTTGGGATGAAAAATGTTGATCAAATCCACAGAGAGTACTATGGAGATAATGTAGATAAAATCATAGTATTTTCATCTTTTTGTTTGTTTATTTTTTCTTTCTTGTGTTTTTTTTTCTTTTTGATCTGATTTTTGTTGTACAACATGACAAATATGGAAATATGTTTAAAAGAATTGCACATATTTGGCCTATATCAGATTGCTTATTGTCTTGGGGGGGGGGAAGGTAAGGGAGGGAAGGAGAAAAAATTAGAACACAAAGTTTTACAAAAATGAGTGTTCAAAACATGTATTTGGAAAAATAAAATATTATTTTAAAAAGTTTATAGTAACTTATTGTGTCTTAAAATATAGTGCCCAGTCAAAGGTAGATGATGGTCTTATTGTACTGTGTCCTGGTCAGATCACACTTGGGGAGTGTTCAGTTTGGGGCACTATATTTTAAGAAAGTCACTAGTGTACATCCAGAGAAGGACAAACAAGATAGGAAGAAAACTGGATACCATGTCATAAAAGGATAAAGTAAAGGACCTGGGAGTGTTTAGCTTAGGGAGAGAAAACTTGCAGGGAGTGGGGATGAGGAAGAGGGTGACATGTTGAGTATTTTGAAGAGTTTGAAAGGCTGTCATGTGGAAGAAGCTTTGGACATGTTCTACTTTTTCCAGATGGTCAGAAGTAGCTGAGAGAAAGATTTAAACTTGATGAAATTTTAAAAAAGAAAATCATTAGAGAAGTCCAAAAGTGGAATGAGAAGCCTTAGGAGGGAATGGATCTGTCTTCCCTCAAGGTTTTCAAATGGAGGCTAGATGAACAATTCTTAGGGACATTTTCAAGAGGACTCATTTTCAAGTTGAACTAGTCAAAGTTTCTTAATCTGAAGTCCATTAACTTGTTTTAAAAATGTTTTGGTAACAATATTCCAATGTGGTTGGTTTACTTTGTAATTCCACATACCTTATTTAATGTATTTAAAAACATTATTTTGAAAAGGGATCCTTAGATCTCATCAGGCTGTCAAAGGTGTCCAGGACACAAAAAAGATTAAGACTTCCTGGATTACACTGCAAAAATATTTGTAGCAGCCCTTTTTGAAGTAAAGAGGTAAAGAATTGGAAACTGAATGGATGTCCATCAGTTGAAGAATGACTGAATAAGTTATGGTACATGAATGCTATGAAATATTATTGTTCTATAAGAAATGACCAGCAGGATGATTTCAAAGAGGCCTGGGGAGAACTGATGCTAAGAGAAGTAGAATCAAGAGAACACTATACACAGCAACAAGAAGATTATATGATGATCAATTCTGATGGACACGGTTCTTTTCAACAGCGAGGTGATTCAGGTCAGTTCCAATGGACTTGTGATGAAGAGGGCCATCTGCACCCAGAAAGAGGACTGTGGGGACTTGAGTGTGGATCACAACATAATATTTTCACTTTTTTGTTGTCGTTTGCTAGCTTTTTGTTTTCACTGTCATTTTTTTCCTTTTTGATCTAATTTTTCTTATGCGGCACAATAAGTGTGGAAATGCGTATAGAAGAATTGCACATGTTTGACATATTGGAAGGGAGTGAGAAAAAATTGCAACACAATTTTGCAAGGGTGAATGTTGAAAACTGTGCATATATTTTGAAAATAAAAAGCTTTAAATTTTTTTAAAAGAAGAATTCCTGGATTAATAAATATTCTATGATTATCATCTCCTAATAGAAGTCAAAGTGGGAATGAAATAGGGAAAAGGTGCTGAAACTTTTCCCTCCTCTTTCTGGGGAATACTCAAATCTAGGGAATTCTATTGTCTTTTATTCTGATAATTATTGTATTGGCACACCAAAAATTATCTAAGGGAAGCAGGGTTATAAGTACTTATGCTTTCAAGAACCAACTGTTTCCCTCTCTCTCCTGTAGTGAATACAGAGAAAAGCCCTGATTCATGATAGCACTTGTGATTTCTTTGTATTCCTATGTCATTTGGATGAATATTGGGGATTCAGATACTTTTCTTATAACCTATGTGGTGGATTAAGGTTCCCAAGCCTTACTCCTGTAAGTCAGTGTCTGGAATTCACTGTTAAATAACTACACTTTTTTTTGATCACTAACTGTTGACTCTGGAATGCTTGAGCCTCTAAATCAGCTTACATTCAACAGATAAAGAATAATATCAAAGTTCAGCCCCCCTACCACAAGGAATTAAACTGATGATGCTTAGGAAGGTAGATTATTTGAGCTGAGACTACTCTACCAGCCTATAAAGTTGTGAATTCTAAGAATCCATTCTCGGTAAAACTGTGAATCCCAGGATTTTCCTGTCTTTGAATCCTGGGGTTTTCCTACCAAAAGGCTATGAATTCAGGGTTTCTCTTAACTACAGGAATGTGAATGGCAGGCTGCCCTTAGAGCTGCTGCTGACCAAAATATTATGTGGGAACACAGTTAGAAACTGCTAGATAGGCATGGGTTCTGGGAAGCATGCTGATGTTACTAGATAGATGACAAGTAGATGGAAGGAGATTGCCTAAAGATGATGAGCAATGGAATTCAATTGATTCCAAAGCCAATGGAATGAGTATAACATGGATTACAGCCATGTTGTCTAGGGTATGGTTTGCTAAGGGTGTGGAATAGTGCACAGGCATTATTAGTAGGGAACAAGAGACAGCAAGAACGCATTACCCCATAAAGCTCCTACAGAGAGTCCAGCAACAGGAAGACAAAGAGAGAATGAAAAGTCAGTGACACAGATAGAGAAAAATTAACAAATGAAGTCATTTGTGCATGTAAACTCTTTTTCTCTCATACTCAACACACACACACACACACACACACACACAGAGACACACATTTTATAGATTCCCCTAACCCAATTCACAAAATCTCAAAAGGAAACATCAAAACAGACAGCACACTCACTGCACCTTATCCCAGCATCTTCAACTGGGGCAAAGGAGTCAGAAATCTATCAAAGGTAGAAATACTCAGCCTTATTTGAGAAAATTGGCAAAGCATTGCTTCCACAAATCCCCTTTTTTCCCCAAATACACACTGTTGGCTGTGTCTAAATACCATCAAAATAACAAGCAGAAAAGCGATTAACTGGGCTTTGAAAACTATGCCAGGTCTCTCAAGAGAAGGCCCTAACTCCCAAAGAGTGTTGACCAAGCAATTAGAAGGCAGGAGTATGTGTTACATTTCATCCTCCCTGCAGCAGATCCGTCGCCAGGTCCAAGATGACCACACCATCCCTCATCCATATTTCCCATCGCTCCTATACTCATCTCCTCTTGCAGCCATAGGCACCTTCACCAGCAGCTGTGAAGGCTAAATTCTCTCTCCCCAGGAGCCCAGAGTCCCCACATCCTGCCCCTTGGACCGCCTCATGTGTCAGCCAAGTAGCTCTCAGCAATCAAACTCTACATTCCAGGGTCGTGGCCAGTGAAGAAGACCCATCCCCCAACCACCTTCACTTTGTCAGGTTTGTTATTTTTTTGTTTGTTTTTCCATAGGACAAAATGAATTGTACAGGATGAACAGGCATGGGTCTTTTTTAAAGATCTCATTGCATTATCTTCACCTCCCTCCCCTAATTTCCCTAGTTATGTCAAAGATATCAATATCATTCCAGACACCAAGGCCTGAAATCTTATTTTCACGCTCAATTCCTAATTCCCTTTCACCCACAAAGCTAATCAATTGACAAATCTCATCTTTCTACATCCACAACATCTCTCAAATCTGTCCTCTAATCTCTACTTACACATTTACAACTGGTTCAGACTCTCATCACCTTTCTCTAAGACTATTGCTATAGCCTCCTGATTGCTCCATTACCCAGCCTCAAGTCTCTTCCCTCTCCAATCCATCTTCCACCAAGCCACCAAAGTGATTTTCCTATAAGTACCAGTCTAACCAAGTCATCCCCCTACTCAAAAACTCTGATGACTTCTATTGACTTTAAGATAAAATAAGATTTCATTTTTATCTCATTCAACTTTTAATTCCTATTTTTGTTTTATAATATACATAATTATTAGCATAATAGAATGTGTTTATAATTTCTAAATAAGATACATATCTATTGGGGATGTTTCAAATAGCTAAACTTTTTCAAAGTTTTACCACTTTATTAGACTACCCCAAATAATTGGCCTGAGAGACTTTTCCAGTGACTCCATGGGATTGTGCACAGTGGAGACAATCTGTATGTTCACAAATCTGAAATAAACTGACTTCCCACAGTGGTCATTAACCAACTTCTGGAGTTCTGGTCAGTACAATGCTATTTCCCCAGTACCTAAGAAATTAGGAAAAGTGGTGGTGGGGGTGGAGTCAAAATGGCAAAGAGAAGACAGAACATTGCATGAGCTCTCCCAGCTTCCCTTAAAATGAACATTAGATCAAACTTCTGAATGGATTTTGTAATGACAGAACTCACTAACATTCTGAGTGTAATAATTTTCCAATTTAAGATATCTTGGAGGGACTTCAGAAAAGGTCTGCTGAATTGGGTGGGGGAAACATGACCCAGTGTAGGGAAGACTGGTACAAGGAATCTAAGAGGAGATTTTTAGCCAAAGTACAGCAGTGTTGGCTACTCTGTCCTGGTTCAGAGGGTCAGTAGATCAGCAGGCCAGCTATGATATTTCCAACATAACCCCAGGAGACAAATTGTAAGCCCCTAAACCTCAGCATAATGGGTAAGATTAGGCCAAGCCAACTCACTGAAGTGGGAAATCCTGTAGCACTCCCAGGTCCCCAGTGCAGTGGAAAGTCAGTGAGAGACCCCTGTCCCCCTGGGTAAAAAAAAAAAAAAAAAAAGCTTGGGACAATCTCCCCTATGTCCTAGGAACAGAGCTCAACCTTTAAAAATGAGGAAAAAAATAAAAAGAGCATTGACCATAGAAAGCTACTTTCTATGACAGAGAAGATCAGAACACAAACCCAGAAGAGAACAGCAATGGCAAAATGCAAGGTTCAAACTCAAAAGACTCCTGTGGAAGAGCTCAAAAAGGATCTTAAAAGAGAGACAGAAGAAAAATGGGAAAAAGAAATGAGAGCTAAGCAGGAGAATTATGAACTTTTTTGGGGGTGGAGGAAGTCAATAGTTTGGAAAAGGAAGCACAGAAACTGAAGAAAACTACTCCCTAAAAAATTGAAGAAATATATTTTGTACACACACACACACACACACACACACACACACACACACACAGGAAAAACTTCTAAAATAAATTAGGGAAAATGGGGAGAGAAAAATACACTGAATAAAACAACTCCTTTAAAAGTGCAATTGGCAAAATGCAAAAGGAGGAAATTAGGAAACTGGTGAAAAGTATCTTACTGCAGACTGTTTTTGCTTTATTTACTGAAAAATGGGGACTGTGCTCCAAGGAGGCAACTAGAAACTTATCCCTAAGGAAGGCCTCAGAGAAAATGTTGCTTTCATCCTTTCTTTGGTTGTCCCAGATGGCACAAGTTATTCTGCAGACTAATACTCCAAAAAAGCTTTCCAGTGTTAGCTTCAAAGGAAGAGCAGTCAGCTCTGACCTAGCTTTCCAGACTGATTTCACACTACACCCCTACACATTCCATTTATCAGTCAAACGGGCCTACTGGATCATCCCTATATGTGACTTGTCATCTCCCACTCCTGGCCTGCTTTACCTCCTCACTTCTCTGCCTTTTTGGAATCCCTAGTTTCCTTCAAGGCTAAGCTTAAGTGCTATCTCCCACACAAGGCTTTTCCTGATTCTTCCTACCTTTAGTGTTCCCTTCCCCCTTTCCTCCACCATCTAAAATTACTTTGGCTTTATTTTTCTTAAATAGACAGTATGGAATAATGGATAGAAAGCAGACCTTGGAGCCAGAAAAATCTGAGTTTGAGTCTCACTCTCTGACATTCACTGCCTGTGTGACTTCTCAATGATGTATGTAACTTGCTATTATGATGACAATACATTGCAGAGAAAGTGCCAACCAGCATTGGTAGAGTTTTCTCATTAGGGAACTCACCCTATCAGTGAAATCACAGTTCTAGTTTTGTCTTATGTATTTTATATTTAGAATACTGAATAGAATATAAGCCCATTTTTCCCCTTGATTTCCCCAGTACTAGCATAGTATCTGGCACCTAGCAGGTACTTACTTAATAGATGCTTACTGAATTAAAATGAATTGAGGGCTTCAGTTAGTGGCTCCATAGTGAAAAGAGCACCAGGTCTAGAGTCTGGAAGATTCATCTCATGAATTCCAATCTGCCCTCAGACTTATTAATTGTGTAATCCTGGGCAAATCACTTAACCCCATTTATCTTAGTTTCTTATCGGTCAAATGAACTGGAGAAGGAAATGGTAAACCACTCCAGTATGTCTGTCAAGAAAAATCCACATGGGATCACAAAGAATTGGACACAACAACAGGACTTTGTCAATGCACACAGAGAATATTCATGTGGGGAATAAGCAAAGAAATAGTTATGAGAACACACACACAGCCTGAAGCATCAGGACAGGCTGACAATATACACAGATGTCATAGAGGAGCCAGTGATTAATTGGTAACTAGAGGAGAGTAGAAATTTCTCCAAACCAAACAAGTCTCAGACAATGACCTATAATTGAATTGGTCACAACTAAATTTGTTTCATGAATGATTCTGAACAACAAAGGTTTTTACTTTATAGTTGTTTTTATCCTTGACTAACTTTAGACCCAGCCATCACTGAGATGGGAAAGAGACTAAGACTCCATCCTGTTGAACTTTACAAACTGCAGAAAACAGAGGCAGTGGAAGGCTGATTCCCATCAGGATGTAGACTTAGGCTCAGAAAAGCAAAGGAGAACAGAAGATAGGGTGCAGGGTCCTTGCCTCCAGAAAGATCAAAAGTACCTCCTAAGTGGCTCATAGGAGTGTCTCTCTCCTGTTAACTGCTGGACATCATCTGGTATCTCAAATTCAAGATGACCAAAACTACAGTCAGAGGACCTTGGTTCAAATACCATCTCTGACATTACCTGTGTGGTCTTGGAAAATCATCTAAACTCTCTGAATCTCAATATCCTCATCTGTAAAATGAGAGGTTTGGGTTAGACAGATTTCTTCCGAGGTTCCTTTCTAACTTCAAATCTATGAACTTTCTAAATCTGAGCTCTTCCTCTATCTTCATTGTTGTGGATGGCACCAACATTTTCCCAGTCACTTAGTTCAAGATGGGGCCATCTTTAACTATTTCCTTCTCTTTCCTCCATCCCCCAAAGCCATTGGATTGCTAAATTCCATCAATTCTACTTCCCTACCTTCAACCATATCCATCTTCTCCTTTCACCTTAAATAGCCACCATTCAATTCAGACCCTCATCTTCTCTAGCCAGGACTATAATATAAAAGCCTTTTATCTGGTTTCCCTGCTTCCAATCACTCTCCTCTCCAATCCACTTGGCAACATACCCTGCCAGAATAATCTTTTTAATGCACAGATTGGCCATGTCACTTCCCTGCCTCCCCCCCAAAAAAACCCTTCTCTGGCTCCATATTATCCATAAAGTAAGAGACAGACTCCATGGCCTGCTATTTAAGGACCTCCACAATCTGACTTCAACCCATCTTTCAAGTTTCATTTCACACTAATCCCCATCATAGAATCTACATTCCAGCCAAATTGGAATATTATCTGTTTGTGACATTTTTCTTGCTGTGCCTAAAATATGCTCTCCTTCCTCATCTTCCCCCAGTTCATTTCCTTCCATTCTTTTCTTCTATTAAGGCCCAGCTCAGTCTTCCCAGGAGTCCCCACTTGAAAATAATCTCCCTCCTCCCCAACATACACACATCATAGGCACATATTATTCTACATTCATTGGTCTCTCTCTTTTGTCCCTGTCCCATTCTGCTTTGTATCATATTTATTTAGATCTCTATTTCCCCTATCAGATTGTAAACTTCCTGAGAGTAGGGACTGTGTTGCTTGCCATCTTTGTATCCCTAAAACAGAACAAAATGCCCTGAATATAGTAGGCACTTCATAATTATTTGTTTAGTTAAACTGAATTGAATTCCTTGTTGGGATCTGAGTACTGACTATAGAAATAAGCATTAGGATTAGAATGATGATTCCATTAAATTCCATTCAATTCAATAAACATTCATGAAATTCCTACTGTGTACAAGGCCCTGTCCTGCAAGGCTGCCAGAGATGCAGGACATCACCCTGCCCTGTCCTCAGGAACCTTACAATCTAGCAGAAGAAACAAGATAGGGATTTACTCATAAAATACAATAAAAGGTAAGATATCAAAACATCCACAAAAGAGATACAAAATGTTCTGGGAGTAGAGGAGGGGGAAAAATCATTTTCAACTGGGTGGGATCTGAAAAAACTATATGAATTATGCCTTGACCCATGAATACAGAACAAAGGATTAGAACTGGAAGGGATCAGAGAGACCTGAAAACCCAACTCCTTTATTTTACAGTTGAGGGAACCAAGACAGAGAAATTAAGTGACTAGCCCAGAGTAAGTGTTTAAGGTAGGATTTGAAAACAGGTCCTCCCAAAGGCATATTCAGAACACCAGGCTGGACAGAATTAAAACTGGGAGAGGGAGAACTCTAGGCCTGGGGAACAGGGAGAGCAAAAACAATGAGATAGGAAAGCCTTTCTACCTAAAGAGAGTAATTGAGGAAGCACAGTGGCTTTGGAGCCAGAGGACCTGGGTTCAAATCTCACCTTATCACTTACTGTACATGTGTAACACTGAATAAATCACTTAACCTATCTAGTTAGCTTCAGTTTCCTCTTCTATAAAAATAAAGGCAGCTAGATGGTACAATGTCTGGTCTGGAGTCAAAAAGACCCAAGTCCCAGCCTTGAATACTTCTCAGCTGTGTGACCCTGGAATAGCCACTTCCCCTCTGCCTCGGTCCTTCTCCTCCCCAGCACCAAGCACACTTCCCAAAGTGGATCTCTGTTACCCCAAGGGGCAAATGGTCTCACACATGCCCTAGGGTTCCCTCTCCCAGCAGGGAGGGCTCAGGCTGGAAATTCAGTCTGTCAGTCACGTTTAGATCTAACCCCCAATCCTTCAAGTCTTTGCTCCCTCCACAGATTGCCCAGGGGCCAATATCTCTCTGCTCACTTTGCCCTTCACTCTGGGGAACCAGGGATGGGGGAGAAAAGTGACTTACGAGAAGGCAAAAGCCACCAGGGCCCCACTGACCACAATGAAGTCCAGAATGTTCCACAGGTCTCGGAAATAAGAGCCAGGATGAAGCAGCAACCCCAAGTCAATCATCTCCAAGAGAAAACAATGAACATTATCAGTATTAGAGTGTGATGGGAGGCAAGTCCTGCCTGCCCTTACAAACCCGCCAAGTCAGCTTCACACACAAATCCTGCATGGGCCTAGAAAAGCTGTCTCCATCCTAGAAAAGGTCTAACAGTCCACCTTCCTGGGGTTTCACTCACCAGCCCTGTAATTTTCCAAGTAAAGATATCCCTGCTTGGCTGTCACTACCCTATATATGGTCTCTTCTTTTAGAAAGTATAAGATCCTTGAAGATAGGGACTTATCCTAAAGTAGTTAGCTTTGTGCTTGGCACATAGTAAGAACTTCATGTTTTTTCATTCATTCATGGAACTACTTTCCTCTCCTAGCTTTTGTCTCTCTGTCTTTCCTTTCTGTCTCTGTGTGGGGGTCCATTCCTCTCTGTTTCTGTTTGCCTCTCTATTTCTCTGTCTCTGCCTTTCTCTGTCCCTCTGTTTCTTTATGTCTGTCTCTCTCTGTCTCTATTTCCCTTTGTTTCTCTGTTCCTCTCATTGTCTGTCTGTCTCTTAGTCTGTGTGTCTTCTCTATCTCTCTCTGTGTCTCTGTCTCTGTTTCTGTCTCTGTCTGTCTGTCTCCCTCCCTCCCTCTCTTTCCCTCTCTTCCTCCTTTCCTCCTTCTCTCTCCCTCTCCCCTTCTCTCTCTCTCTCTCTCTCTCTCTCTCTCTCTCTCTCTCTCTCTCTCTCTCTCT